>JANUWF010003107.1:0-49596 GCA_026120185.1 Voacanga thouarsii
AGAATTCAATTTTTAGCTTTACTTCCTGGTCGAATGCCAATAGAAAATTAAAATTCCAAGTTCCAACCTTGACATATATTAAAGAAAATTAGCTAACATATAAAATATTAGAACATCTTTCCTACTTAACTTTTGACTTTTCTAAATTATATGTCTGAGCATTTTTTGCCCTTATTGATAAATGAGTGTGATAATCTCTAATTTCTTTTTTCCTTTAATGAAAAACAAAAAGGAAATAATTGTCACCAAAAATGTGAATTGTATTGAATCTTTTTCCACAATATATATATATATATATATATAAATGATACATGTTGATAATATATTTTTATTTTTATAAAATTTTGCCATCCATATCCATATATAGGCTTTTATTTTTTTAAAATAAAAAAGTCTTTTATTTACAGGTAGTGAATCCATGCTTTTTTTTGGGGCAGAATGCAAAATTCAATGTATCATATATTTTATTTTTATTTTTTATAAATGTTTGCCATCCATATATATATATATATATATATATATATATTCTTTTATTAAAAAAAGTCTTTTTTTTTTGTTTTGCAGGTGGTGAATGCATGTCTTTGTTTTGGGCAGCATGCAAAATTCAGTGTTTTTAGAATTTATTTAACTCTTCAAAAATGGAGATCGTAGACGTTATTTGCATTTCCCAAAAAGAGAAAAGAAAAGATTAATGCAGTTGAATTCTGCTGTCACTGGGGACCCTATAAATTTGAGGGGTCATTTCCACACCTTTTCCCACCAAATTGATCACTTCCTTGGCTTTTCTCGAATTTGTGCATGGCTGAGATGGATGCCAAACGTCTGGTGCAGGCAGCAGCAGCTGTTGAAGAAGCCTCCAAATCCTACGCAGAGGCTGAAGAAGCTTTGAAGAAGGCTCAAGCGGCTCTGAAGGAGATACAAGATGCTCTCCAACGCCTTGGCATAGTTGAAGGTCAGGCCCTAAAGAAGGCTGAAGAGGAGTTGAAACAAATCATCAATGAATTCGAACCAGCAGAGAACAACATTATCAATGTTGAAGATGAAATCTCGATTGATACTGTGGCAAGGCACCTTAAGGAGTGGAAGGGATTTCTCAGGGTTCCTCCAGCAGTCGGTAAAAAAGAGAGGTTATCGTTGATAAAAAAGATCAAGGAGGAGCAATTCTATGTGAGCATAGATTGCAATATAATTGAAAACTATATAGATGACATGATGCAGGAAATGAAACTCCATGAGACCTTAGATAGCCATACAGAAGATGATGGATTTACAATACTATGACTGTAAATAAAGTGGTTATTTTGTAAGTAAATTTCAACTTTACATCTTTTGTTATAGTTTTTGTTTAGTCTATAATCATAATTTTGATGGAGTTTAACTTACGAAGGATTGGAAGAGTTCAATTTCATATAATATATAGTAGGATTTCAATGATAGTAAAATATACATTTTAAATTATTTGATGATTGATATAACATTAGTTTTTTATGTGTAGTAAAAACAGAAAGTGAAAAAATAATTAAATACAAAAAGATCGACTATTATTATTGTGGAAACAGACTTAAAGTTTTAGATTTGAAATAGACAATTTTCTCTCCAAGGCGATAACAATGTTTTGTGCTGCTTTCCTTAACAAACTTCTTTCCAGTTTTAGTTAATTAAAGATATTCAAAATAAAAGGTTTTTCTTCATGGCCCAGCACTTTGATAATACATGTTCCCTTAATAAATCTGCGTTGAAAATAAAAGCACAAAAATAATGAAAATTGAACAATGTATCCTTTTGATATCTAGGCTCTTAAGTCTACTTTTTGTTGTTTAAAAAAACAATAATAAAAGCAATCATCTACAAAACTCAAAACAGTAAAACTTCCGTGACCACAAAAATCGTGTGACCATCTTTCATTAAATTTTGAAACATATGGTACGACAAATTAACAATGCATGTCAGATTTGAAGGATCCACCCGTGGGAGTGGGGGCTGCGGGGGTGTAAACACTTCCTGCCAATGAGTTAATTATGGATTTCATGCCATGTCCACCGAACTAAGACATCGATCGTTTCTACCAACCATAATAGGGATAAAGGAAGTACGGGTCACTAAGGATGTAATGTAGACTTCTACGCTCATTTAGTGAATCCACCCTTTGTATTAATACTGTACCCATTAAAAAAACTTAATTATCCGATCTTTATCTTTTTTTTAAATAAATAAATAAATATTGACATTTAGATAACGTCGTCCCCAAATTAGAGACTTTATAACGTAAAAAAAAAAAAGATTAAATAGCAAAATAAATAAATCATCAAAACTTCAACTTAAATTAAAACTTAATTATCATCTATTACAACCCAAAAGATTCTCAGAATTTCCAAAACAATAACTATTGGTTTTCAGTTCTGGTGAATGGAGAAGCTTGTAGTTTTTTCAAATCCACACAAGGTTTGCTTCAAGGTGATCGTTTATCACTTGCTTTGTTCATTCTTTCACAGGAACTATTATCCAAGGGTCTAAATCACATGATGCAGATTGGGAGGTTCCAGTCTTTTAAAGTGCCTAAATCTTTGTTTTGCTATATCTCATCTAAGATTTGGTGATGATGTCTTGATTTTCACTGGAGGATTAAAAAAGGTTTTGCAGGTCTCCCAGCAAATTCTAGAGGATTATCAATGTGCTTCGGAACAACAAGTTAATGTGCAAAAGAGCTCCTTTATTATTTCCGAAAAAGGCCCTCCTGCTAGAGTGGCGTTTGTTAGTAGATTTCTTGGCTTTTCAAGGTGTGATCAGCCTTTTGCTTATCTTAGCTATCCTTTGTTCAAGGGAAGACGGAAAATGGTGTACTTTTAGCCTTTGCTTGATAAATTGAAAGGGAGGATCCATACATGGCAGTTTCGGCTGTTGTCAGAAGTGGGAAAGCTTCAGCTTATACGATCCGTATTGCTATCAATGCCACTTCATTTACTGCATGTAATCAGCCCTCCTAGAACGGTTTTTGATGACTTTGAAAAACATGCAGCTGCCTTTTTTTGGGGTAGCTCAGATTTTGGATCCAAAAGGCATTGGAGACGATAGAGGAATTATGTTTTCCTTTTGCAGAAAATGGATTAAATATAAGGAATCTGGCAGATCTTAATGTGGCTTACTCGCTAAAGTTATGGTGGAGATTTAGGGAGCAAAATTCATTATGGTCCAAAATTTTGTGGCAGAAATATAACCCTATGGTTCTTCACCTTTCACAAATCTCACTGCAGCCATTGTCTTCTTCCCCTTGGCGACGAATGATTCAAGTGCAGCAGCTGGGAGAGTCTGTGATTTCTTTTTCTATTAAATCTGGAACCTCTTCTTTTTTGGCATGACAACTAGTCTGGGCTAGGCAGGTTGTCACACCACAACTCAGAAGTTAGGTTTTCTAATATATGTGTCAAAGATTGTGTTTGGAATGGGTTTTAGGATGTGTGTATGCTTTCTAATGTCCTTGATCCCTCACTTTTGTGTCAGGTCTTGAAGATCGGGCCTCCTTCTCTGGTTGGAGAGAATGACTGTATGATATGGCAACTGGAACCCTCGGGTATGTTTTCCTTGGCCTCTGCCTGGGAAAGCATCCACCCTAAGCAGTAGGTTGATCTCATATTAGACTCTTTTTGGAAAATGCAGTTAGAGAATAAGGTGAAGGTCTTTTTGTGGAGGCTTTACCATGGCTTTCTAGCTTTGGATAACATTGTACAATCTATGGGGATTGCTCTCTGCTCTCGATATAGTTTATGTAAATCATCCACTGAAAATTATGGTCAATTGTTTGTGGACTGCCCAATAGTTGCAGGAGTTTGGTCTGCTCTGGCAACTTGGGGCATTTGGAACTTCATTTGTGCACAGTCATTCTCAAGTTTTTTAGAACTTGGTGGCTTCATGGGTCGAAGGACATTCAAACTCATAGATTTTATTTCGTAGCACTTCTGTGGGAGGTTTGGAAAGGTAGAATTGCAGGTTGTTTTTTTTATTTTTATGGAGTGTCTTTGAGTCCTTCTATTTGATGCTCAAGATTGATCAGTTTTTTTTTTTTTCTGAAATGCAAGGCGTTTGATAAAGTTCCTGTCCAGATGCCAATACTTAAGATGGTTCGATAGGTTGGTGGTAGTCCAGAGGATTATATTCTGAATGTGGATGGCCCAGTTCATAAATCTCTTCCATCTTTTGGAGCAGGAGCTATTCTGAGGACCGGTTTTGGGGATTTCTTGGCTGCTGTCTATAAACTGCTTTTGGTTCAAGATGCTCCGGAAGCAGTAGTAGCTGCTATGCTTGCAGCAGGTCTGAAGCTAGTTCCTTCTCTTTCAATTTCTTCTATGAAGATTCAAACTGACTCACAAATGGTGGCTTTAGCACTCTTATCTTCACACTCCGGTTTTCTTCATTAGCATGATCAGCTTATGTGACATTTGTTGGCACCTCGAGCAGTTGGAATTATATACCATCACTCATGTGCTTCGGTTAGGGAATCAGGTAGCAGATTTTCTTACAAAACTGGCATGTTCATTGGAATCTCTAATAGCGTTCTCTTCCTTTTCAGATCTTCCTAGAGCTCTGAAAGCATTATGTATTTTGGATAGGAATCAAGTGCCTTCTGTTCGCTCTTCACATAATGTTTTGATCTTGGATAATGTTTGTACTTTTCATTATTTTAAATGAACAGGTAGGGTTCTGCCAAATATCCCACTATGGTATTTGTGGTTTTTAATTAAGAAAAATCTCCAAAACCACATTCTAACATCCGGACATAAAATTAAATAATACATAAGTGTTGAAGACCAATATTCAATACAAATAGATAAATCTAAATTCCTGGTCTTGACAAGATCAAAACCTTGAAATCATGGTTAGGTAAAATTATGTGAAATTATAAATAATCTCAATAAGTCTGTAGTGTGTGTTTTATATCACAATTTATGAAATAAATGACATGATGCATGAGTGATAGTGTGCTTGGGGTGCATATATTTGTTCATAGGAAGAAATCTCATCAATTCACACAAAAATAATCAAATTTTAGTCTAAAATATCAAAAATCACTCATGCAATATACATATGGGTAAGTATACCCATCGTGCAGTATAAAGTTCTAGTTAGCAAGTATCGTATCCCTCGGATAAGGTGGTAAGTATTTCTACTTGTGCTACTATTTCATTGTTTGGCCAATAAATAATATAAGTAAAATTGACTAATTATCGGGAGAAATAACCAATCCCATTACACCAGAGATCATCCAAAGTCACCAAACCTACAGAATAAGAAGAAGTGATCAGTAATGTAAATAAATGGAATCCCCAAATATCAAGTCAAATCCCAATTTACTACATTAGTTAATTAACAACCTCCATTAGACACCAATGGGTAATCTTATATAAGATCCACTCTCTCATGAGTTATGAGTCTCCTACTTTCACTACAAGAAAACAAGGATTTAGCAACGGCATTTAGAGACGGCATGTTAGCCATCGCTAATTTCGACGGTTAGCGATGGTATTGCGACGAGAACAAAACAGTGACAAACGAGTTGATCACCTGTCGCAATGCCGTGTCTAATTAGAGACGGAAAAAATGCCGTCTCTAATTAGAAACGAAGCTACGACGAGAATCTCAAAATTCGATCGAATTTTGTTTTTTGAATTTTTCAACTAACTGTCGCTAAGCGGTATCTAAATTGCGACAGTTTAGAGACGGTGTTTTGTAATTATAACAAATCAATTTTAAACCGTAGCTAATTTGAGATGGTTTAGCAACAATATGGTGTGCTATCGCTAACGAATTAGCGAAATTTTATCCAAAAAATTTTAATATTAGAATATACTTTTGTCGTAGCTAAACTGTCTCTAATTAGAGACGATTATCTAGCCGTAGCTAATCCCTCGCTAATTAGAGAGAGTGTAGCTATGTAAGTTAGGGTAAGGTCTCTAAATAGCGACGTCGTAGCTATGGTACCCTTAGCTGTGGCTGAACCATCGCTAGTTAGTCGCTAATTAGAGACGATATCCTATACCCTCGCAACGCCGTCGCTAAACTATTAAAACAAAAAATTCCAAAGTTTAGTTTTATTCATGTGTGGATATGCTTATAGTTAAAGTATATGATTTTTATGTTATGCATGTTGCAAATTTACACTATTAAATATATTATATATATAGGTAGAATATTTGATTATTATAATATATATATATTAATATTAAAGTATATATATATATATATATATTAATGTACCTTAATATACACTAATATATACATATATAATAATGTCTTAGTATATATTAGTATATATTAATAGTAATACACACACACACATATATATATATATATATATATTATAATAAACACTTATATATATTTATAATATATTAGTTTTTTATTTTATTTAATTGAGTAGTAGAAAGTGCAAAAAAATATTATTAAGTGAATATATATGTGTGTGTATATATATAATACATTACTAATTATACTATATGATGTATAATATATTATATACAATGAATTACAATTAAATTATAATACATGATAATTAGATTTATAATATTATATATAATTTATTTATTATTATAGGCAACTCGAACAATTTTTACGTAAAAAATGTTTTAAAAGTGGTAAATATTATTTTCAATATTATGCGAATTATGTTTTTTTGTCAAAATAAGGATATAATGTGGAAAGGTCGTAGCTAATCCCTATCTAATTGGCAGGATTTAGCAATGGCCATTATTTTTTTTTTAATTTCAATATTTAGCGACGGGTTAGCTACGGTAAATAGCCGTAGCTAAATCATACGACGTTTTAGATTTTTAATTTTGAATTTTTGCCGTCTCTAATTTGTCGCTATATACGGCGAGAGATTAGCGACGGCAATGTGCCCTAGCAAAATTAAAGACTAAGTCTAACACTTAGTCTATTTTTTCCTCATCTTCGCCGTCGTCCGTCGTCTTCTTCCTTTTGCTCATGGCCGATCCTTTCCCTCTCAATTCACTACAAATTAAATCTGCATTATTCCCCAACTTAGTCCTCCGACCTCTCTCTCCCTCTCAATTCCTCTGACCTCTCTTTCCCCCTCAATTCCTTCACTCGCTCTGTTTCCGGCACGAACAGTGGTGCAATTGCAGGCCATATCGATCCTTCTTCGGTGCCTCACATCTTCTTTGTTTCCTCGAAAGTCAGTGTTCCACCTCGACTTTACTCCTGTGGAGAACAACGACGCAATAGTGGCCACCATTGCCTTCTCCATTTGGTAAGTCAGTGATCCACCTTCCACTTCTTCAATGTTGTTTTAATTGCCAGTTGTTGAGACTGCTATTTCTAATTGCATTGAATAGTTGTTGTGCTATTTCTAATTTCTGATTACCAGTTGTTGAGACTGTGCATTTGTAGTGGTTGTTTGTTGTTATTTATGTAGAGCATCTAGTAATACAAACATGGTTAAATAGATTGTGAAGCTCAAATAGGTTGGATTTGTAAATTCTTTAGCTTTTGCCAAGTCTGGAAAGTTTCTGGTTGCTGGAATTGATGACGAGCTGATCACAAACCAGTTGGGAAGTAATAGCATAGGCATGGTATGTTATCTAATTAATTGAGAATTGACTAATTATGGCAGAGACTTGGAGGCTTTAGCAGTGGCTCAATTTGGAACCGAGATGGGGGAATCAGAGAATGAATCCAAAACTCTTATATTTCTTGTTGCAATGTACCATTGTTGTACAGAGAAGAACTTAGCAGACCGTCCAACTGCTAAGAAACTACACGAGTTTCTTGAGAAAGCAAGTACAGTTACTGGTTCAAGAAATTTACAGCAATAGTTGTTCTTGAGGTTTTAATTTATTGCACATTCCAAAATTTTGTAGCCTAGGATGTGTAGAGCACATAGTTGATCGACTGGACCAAATACTGCTTAAACTCGAGATAGTATGGCTTTAGTAGCATCGGCAGTTCCTTGCATGAAGGGAGGCCATGAATTACTTGGCTAACTTCAGATCCCCATTAGGCCGAGCATTTTTACTCTTGACATTTCCCCCCTCCATGTATAAAGGAGAGAAAGGGGAGATTAGTGTAACAACTCAAGTAGGCATGAAATATCGGCTTTGTGGCCATGCCCCTCACGAGAGGAGCCCTCATCACTACCCAATTTGTTTGTAACTTGTTACCCTTAGTTGTATTGTAACTTGTAATGTTGGTATGTTTCGAGTGGCGTTTTGAGGAATAGGTTAGGTGATTTTTTATGGGCTTTTCAAAGTACAATGGTCATGCTTATCATTTTTGTAGAGACATTTATTATGATTCATGGTCTCAAAATATGTTTATCAAAGGGGAAATAGTTACATGTTCTTACTGAGAATCTACCTTTAGCTAATTATATGCTCAGTTCTTCTTTGAAGGTTGCAATGAGGTATTTTAAGTTGTTCAGGTTGCTTAAGCATATATTTTTGCATTTTAAGGTTATCTTTTATTATTCTCATGTCTTTAGTGATGGCATATAAATCCTAGCCATATCTGCCCATTTTGATATTTCCTTTCATTCTGATGAACTCTTTGATTTATTTGCCCTGTGGAGGAGCTTTATATGGCAGAGTACAACTGCTTCCTTTGTTTCAGATGCGTTTGAGAGTTGCTACATTTTTTGGTCCAACTCTTTTTTTACAACTTTCACACTTGAAATCCATACTTATTTTAGTCAAATCCTTTGTCTTCTGGTATTCTCAGGTCTTTTTCTTTATCGGCGGAAGGCTGAGATAACTGATCCAGTGAGAAAGGTTAGCCTCTCTCTTTCCTCTTCCTTCCTAAGGATCTTGCATGGCCAGTGGGTATACTACCTTTGTATTCATGTAGAGAGGTTTTTTTCATGCATCAACTATATGAACTTCTAGGTCACAACCATATAATCTTATAGAATTGCGAATGATCATGCATAAATGAATTGCAAAATACATTGTATGTTTTAGCATAACTAGTTTCATATAACATGAACCATACCTATGGTATTTAAGAGCTATTTATTAATCATCTTTGATTGATTACTATATTTAGGGCATCATTTTCTTGGTTTTTTTGAGAAAGAAGGCACTTGGTTTTTTGAGGATATGGTGTGTGTTCTTATAGTCTTACTTTTGTGATGGTATGTTTAACTTATATGATTGGATTCTCGTGAGTGATGGGTGATCATTCCCCGTGAGTGATGGGTGATTATTCCTCGTGGGTAATAACTGATTACCCTTATGTTAGTTTTATTGAATAATTGTTGCTACATTTAATTTTGTTTGTATATTCTCGTGAGTGTTGGTTGATTTTGTGGTGGTTTAGTGCCTAGAAAACGTCCAGTTTATAGGGAAAATTTTGCCGAAATTTTCACTTAACACTGAGTTTAAAACTTGTCTTAAACTATCCTTAAAACATCCCTTTACAATTTTCAATCATGGAATACCAATTCTCTTACTCATTTTGTTCAGTTTTGAACACAAATTTCCAATAGTTAAATCCCGTCGCTGATTTGACACATTTTATTATTTTTACAATAACTTTTGTTCAGTAAATCGATTAACTTGAAACTTGCGTCAAAACGCTCCTAGAATCCTTAGCTTTAATCTAGTAAACCTGTTTTTTTTTTCAATTCCAGAAAATTTACAAAATTACTGGACAAAAACCCATCCAGAATTTTCTGGAATACCTTCATTTTTTCAGCAAAACCATTATATCTTTTCTTTCCTTCTTCCATAGCACATAATTATCACCTAGTTCATTTCATTTATCTTAAACATCAGTTATTCACACAATTCCCAGCCATGACCAAAGTTGTATTTTCACAAACCAAACAATAACAAAACTAGCAACTTGCAATTATCACATAATCATCACAATTTCAATAATATCACTTTATTTCTTTCTTTCTTCCTTTTATTCATATAATCAGTCATGGTAATCCTAATTTAATATCTTAATATAACTTCTAAACTTCATATAATCATAGAAAATACACATTTAGATCCATTGTCACACAACCACCACAAAACAGCCTACAACATGATATTCTGGCAAACAAATTTCATAATCCATGCATAATTTTCTTGAAATAATTACACCAAAGTAATTGTTGTTGTATTTAATTTTATTTGTGTATTCCCGTAAGTGTTAGTTGATTTTGTGGTAGCTTAGTGCCTAGAATATGTCCAGCTTATAGGGAAAACTCTGCTGAAATTTTCACTTAACATTGAGTTTAAAACTTGTTTTAAAATATCCTTAAGACCTTCCTTTACAATTTCCAACTCATGGAATTCCAATTCTCTTACTTATTTCATTCAGTTTTGAACACAAATTTCCAATAGTTAAATCTCGTCGTTGATTTGACACTTTTTATTATTTTTACGATAACTTTTGTTCCGTAAATCTGATTAACTTGAAACTTGCATCAAAACGGTCTTAGAATCCTTAGCTTTAATCTAGTAAACCTGTTTTTTTTCAATTCCAGAAAATTTACAAAACTACTGGACAAAAATCCATCCAGAATTTTCTGGAATTCCTTCATTTTTTTTAGCAAAGCCATTATATCTTTGCTCTCCTTCTTCCATAGCACATAATTATCACTTAGTTCGTTTCATTATCTTAAATATCAATTATTCACACAATTTCCAGCCAAGACCAAAGCTGTATTTTCACAAACCAAACTGTAACAAAATTGGCAGCTTTGCAATTATCACATAATCATCACAATTTCAATAATATCACTTCATTTCTTTATTTCTTCCTTTCATTCATATAATCAATCATGGTAATCCTAATTTAATATCTTAATATAACTTCTAAACTTCATATAATCATAGCAAATACACATTTAGATCCACCGTCACACAACCACCACAAAACAGCTTACAACATGATATTTTAGCAAACAAATTCCATAATCCATGCATAATTTTCTTAAATAATTACACCAAACTAATCTCCCATGAACTATATATCGACTTTACTTCCAAGAATATAGCCTTTTACCTTGTGTATGTTGATTTGTTTGCAAGAAAAGACCAAGCTTTCCTTTCCTCTCATTTCTTCTCTTTCTCTCGGATTTTTCTCTCTATTTTATTTTTCTTTTCTCTTCTTTCCTTCTTCTTGTTTGTGACTGATCTTTGGCTGCCTAAAGGCCTCCCAATCGGCCAACCATGGCTATTTATAGCCAACTTTGGTCTTCAAGTCAACTAGGCAACAAATGGTCTCAATTCACTTGGAAGCTTGTGATTGGTCCATGTTGCTCCTTAGGTGTCACTTAGGTACTTGGTAGAATTCTCAAGAATTCTTGCATGATTATTCTTGTAACCAATCAAATATTTTCATGCATAAATCTTGTAACCAATCTTGAAGTTCCACCTAACTTTCCTTATAACTAACCAAACATTTTTGTAAACAAAATTAATATAGCTATAATTCCTCCTTCTTTTCCTTTCCTTTTGTAAAGCTTACTTAATAAGCTTTTCTTGCATGAATATTTTATGTATCCTCACCATCATTTAGAATGTATTTCAAAGCTTACCTAACATTCAAAAATATATGTAGGAGTATTCAACTCAGTTTGTATTCACTTTTCCGCAACAACATTCATAAGTTCCTATCAATTTCACTTTTAGATGGACGACCGAAGCTGGATGTATAAGAGGCATGTTTCTTGTGTCAAGGGTATTACTATTGAATTTGAACAAGGGGTTAGAGAATTTATTTCATTCGCTATTTCAAATTCGGTATCGTCGAAGATAAGATGTCCTTTCTCAAAGTGTCAAAACAAGAAGTACCGGACCCCGCCCGAGGTCAAAATTCATTTATACCAAAAGGGATTTATGGGTAATTATCATAAGTGGACTTGTCACGGTGAACCATATCATGATGTATCAAGAGAGCCAATGTCAACATCAAGAGCTAATGTCGGTGGAAGATGTTTAGGCAACCCGTTTCGAGATATGGTTATAAATGTTGCAGGGCCTGAATTTGATAGTTTTGGGACACATGTAGATTTTGTTGAGGAACCTCCGAATATCGATGCACAGAGGTTCTATGATATGTTACGCGCTGCAGATACATCGATTTGGGAAGGATGTTCAAGCCATTCGCATCTATCACTTGTATTTCGATTGGTAAATATCAAGTCCGAAAACAACATGTCCGAGAAAGGTTTCAACTAAATGGTTAAGCTCATGAAGGAGGTCGTACCAGGCGGGAATAAGATTCCAAATGACTTCTACGAGATGAAAAAATTAGTATCCAGTCTAGGTTTACCTGTCCAAAAATTAGATGTTTGCACAAATGGATGTATGCTTTTTTAGAAAGATGACATCACAATTAGATGGCGTAAGTCGTCGCAAATCTCATATTTTCTTGTAGTGTTTCAACGTAATTAATATGTCTCTACCTTACTAATCAATCCTAAAGGGCATTAATTACGCATCTAATTTGGGAAAAATTTTATCCCTATCTCTAGGCAATCTCAAAATCCTTAACCACATAATTCTCATTCCTCAACCTCTCTCTTGAGCTAACTGAAGGAAAACTCATGAAGTATATCAACTAATCGAGCCTCTAAATTCTAACCCCATCTATCGAGTTCATTAGAATAAGAGAACCCAATCAATCAAAATACACAATGCAAATTTAGTGAATGAATACCCAAAAATATATTGCAATAAACTAAAATAGAAATCAAGATCCAACAAAATAAGGGGTCAACCCTTCAAATACATCATAAATCTATGAAATCCTAACAAAACCAAAATAGAAATACAAGAAGAGAGAAAAGAAAACTCTTAGACGAGTGCCTCATTTCTTCCTCTTGCAGATCTTCCTTGAAATTTCTCTTATTCTCTTCAATGGAATCTTGCATCCTCCATTCACTACTAAAAATTCAGGCAAATACAATGGCCGTAAAATTGTCATTTTTGAGAAACCGTTGTTTTTGCTATAAACGATGGTTTCTCGCCCGTCGTATATAACACCATCGTTTTTATTTAAAAAGACCAAAAAATCGTCATATTTATCTAATACAACGGTCAAGAAAAAACATCGCAATTATTTACCCGTGTTGAGATTCTATGAATCGTCGTATTTGGTGAAAAAATCGTCGCAATTATTCAGTAAATACGACGATTTCAAATAGTTGCAAATACTGATTAATTGCAACTGCCGTAACCGTCACAAATACTTATTTGTGACGGTCTCCAGCCGTCATAATTACAACCGTCACAATGAATTAGTATTTGCGACGTTAACTACGATGGCCGTAACTGTCGCAAATACTCAACAATTGCGACCATAAGTAAAAACGATGGTTTTGGACCGTCGTTTTTTGGTCCCCCCTCCCTTTTTCATAATTTGTTTATTTGAGCGTCTACCACCTGCAAATTAAACCTAACCAAGACAAAAGTTTAACACAATTACAAGCAAAACTGAAAAAAACACTCATCAGCAAAGCCAACATCAATCAAACTATACAAACAAACAAACAAACTATAAATAAACTAAAATAAAACTAAAATGTATACAAGTAAAAGTAATAGTACATATAGAAAAAGTAGTAAATAAAATATATCAATCCCAAATACTACTCATACACAACAAGAGCGGAAAAAAGTGACTCAATCATGCTCATCACCAATAGCATCATCATCAGGAGCTTCAAATTGTCCATGGGGACAAGATGTAGAACTAACACCAAGAGGCGCACTAGATAAAGGTTTAGGAGCTGTGACAAATGCACCTATGTCAGCTCTGCGAGATAGAGCTAATTCCATACGTGCCTCCATATTGGCTTGCATAGCCTCTACACGTGCCTCCATCTCGGCTTGTATAGCCTGGATACATGTCTCAACCTGTACTCTGATAGCCTCCTCAACCTCAGTAGAATAGCTAGATGAATGTCTAACTGCGGTTGGTGTTGGTCCCTTTCCCCGACATCTAACACGATCCCTCGTGTCAGGACCGAACATGCGCTAAAAAATTCAATCATTCGCCTCCTCAGTAGGCTCAGAGTCAGGAAGTGCCTGCTACTCTACCTCTAATCGGTGCTACAAAATTAAGAAATAACATATATATTAAGTTAATATTAAAGTTAATATATTCATTTTGTCATATTTTAACAATTCAGCAAAGTAAATCATTCAAAATGCCTTACAATCATATTAATAGTCAAACCATCAACCTACCGACTACGCCACATTCGTGTCACAAGAAACATATCATACTATGACGTCGAATGGCCTTGTGAGGCCCTCTGCAAACATGAGCAACAGTTAATTAGATAATATTTACAAAATAAGGATTTTTTTTACAATCTACTAATAAAGATAAAATGATGGCATATATGATAATCTAAATATATGATCAAGTATTACAGAATGTGGTATCCTTCCTGTGGTTGGTGGATATGTAATATGTGATCGATTCTGGCTGTTTTGCACACAACAACGTAGTTAACATGTAACAAAAACATACTATAACCATCTTATATACGTAAACAACTTCACAATATAAAAAGTCTAATAGAGTTAATTACATGATCTGCATATCCTCTAAACGCCAATAATTAACTAACATCCTCCAATGATCTTCGTCGACCGTTCTATCTCTACAAGTAATAGGCTCCGTGGTATGTTGGAAAGGAATATAATATATAAACTCACTACAAGAAAAGGGAAAATTTGCGACCGACAAATAGTCTATTGCAATATTGCGACTGCATTGCTACTGCAACAATTCGGTCGCAAATTGCAACCGAATTGCGACCAAACAAATACGGACGCAGATATACCGACATAATTGCCACTGATATGTCAAATCCCGTCAACAATTTGGTAGAAATTTGGTTGCAAATTTAAAAGTGACCGAGTTGCTACCGATTAGTGACCGAATATTGTAACTAATGTTCTTGCGGTCACTAATCGGTCGCAAAACCCTATGCCACTATTTTGGATTAGCCAAACCCTGAACCCTAAGCAATTATTTGTCGCTAATCGATCACAAAGGTAGTCTCATATAAGTCGCAAATCAATAGCAAATCGATCGTGATATAATTTTATAACATATTATGTATTTTTTATAATTTGAACCGTAGTGAAAAAAGAAGTTGTCTAAAATGCAGCAAGGTCAAATAATTTGTAAACAAAATTTATAATTTGAATATGAATAGCTTATGTTGTAATGAATCGCGGTTGGTATATATTACCTAGAATGTTTGAAATATCATAATTCTTGAGTCGAATGCTTATTCGATATAAATGACCATATTTACATATTTGAATTTTTCTAACTTTGTTGTTGTTGTTCGTCAATTTGACCCAATGACAAATAACAAATTAGTGTTACCAGAGTTTATTATAACTTTCAATTAAATATAACATTAATTTATATATATTAATTATTCTAATAAAAAATAATTAATAAAATTTGAATGGTTATTAATTATTTTTTTTCTTTTAATGTGTTTGCTCAATAGTTTTTTAAATCTTTAATAAATATTATATTTTATCAATATTCAATCTATTAATAAAATAAATAAATTTAAGAAAGAATAAATTAATACTTTTAATTAAATAAAACCTACATTATTATTACTATATACTTTCACAAGTTTTATAAAATATGAAAAAGAAAAAAAATAAAACTTTGAATATATGATAAGGGGGTGTTGTTATCTGTAAGTATAGTGTTTAGCAGTAAATGACCATTTTTGCAAAACTCTCATTATTTTGTCGTAGATCCATCTCTAAAATAACAACCGCTTTTTTTTTCTTTCTCTCAGTTGTAGTTCAGCCGTTATTGATAAAAAATTGATTCATTTACTTATTTAATACATCGAAAAATGTTATAATAGTTAATTACGAATAAAAATAAGAAAAGGACCCATTGCAAAAAGCGAGGGTTACCCACAAAAAAAAAAGTCCAAGAGATTAAAAAAAATTCAAGAGCTTAAAAAAGTAAATACAATTTGGAAATTTTTAGGTGCATTTGGTGCATGTGAACTTATGTGAAGAAAGTTGTACCACGTGTAGATGAAGCTATACACTTACAAAATGGTACAACTTTCTAAAGAGTTGGTACAATTACCTAAGCACCTGGTGCACTAAAGATTTTCCCAGATGGCTTTAACATTTTCTCAAGCTAAACCCATCCCTTGCGTCATACCCTCCTCACCCTTCATATGGTGTACAAACAGAAGGTTTCTCAGCTATAGGATTCACGGCTTTCCCCTTGGCAATCTAAAATCAGGTAAACGCCCACCACTTCTGTGATCAACGGACCTCCTCCCTGCAAGTAAATCTGGTTCCTCGTCATTGCATGACCCTCTCAAGCCCATCTCTTTCTTCAGCGAAAGCCCCCTTCTCCCTATCAGAGTCCGCAACCTTACAACCCTCTAATTTCATACCGAAATTCTCGCTCATATACCTTCTCCTTAATTGATCAAGAGTTATGGAATGAAGTGAACAAAGATCTGGAGAATGTGGGTGTTGGAGATTTTTGTTGGAGTAGTTATAGCTAACAAGAAAGTGGAATCTCCTGCAAGCATCGTCCTCCGCTAAGCAGAAGTACTGCTTTTGTAAGAATGCCGCTCCTCTCTGTTCCTCTTCTCAAGGCTTCCCTTTAGATTCAACAATTGTTTTGTTTGTTAATAATGTTTCTGACAACTGTGAATTTAAGGGGAAGATATATGCTTGGCTCTCTATGATTTATGGTTTCTGTGTCAACAATGTACATTTTGTTTTTTATTTTTTTTATTTTTTCAGAATATGTATGTGTAGAAGCTGAAAGAATTTAAGGGGAATGATTTATGCATTAACTATTTGTTATGCCACCAGGTAAGGTAGAATTCTAGTGTGGCCTTTTGTTGAAAATTTTCCTTCTAGGGAAAAGTCTGATGATGGAATATTAGAAGTAACCTAGATAGATTGTTTTAGATTTGGAATCGCAGAATTTGTGTATGAAAATTGTACTGTATGTTATAAAGAAATAATCATTCAAACTACAGAATTCTAAACCCGTTTTGCTTGTTCTAGAGCCCCCAAATTGACATTGAATGCCATGACTCTTATTTGTGTGTTACTTCTAGTCGTTGCACCCGATTCGCTTGCATCAATCCATACAGCTTGAATTGGACAAGCCAATAATTAGGATCAGCATTCTCAAAAGTGATTGTCAAATACTTTAAATTATATGTTATATGCTTTTTGGTTCTTCTGGAACGTGTTACACTTCGACAAGCTTTGTCATCATATAGTTTTCTGTTTATATGTTTTTCCTTTCCATTGGCATTTTTTAACAAAAAGAAGAAAAAAAATTAAATTAAAATTGGATTATTGTAGGCTATTCCTTCATTTACAAGTTTATTTATACATCTCTTCAGTGGTAAATACAACCTACATTGCTTAATTCCTTGTGCCATTGATCAGGTTTGCTCTTGTTTCCATTTGAAATGCCTCTCTTTCAGCAATATACTTTTGAATGACATTCATATTAGAGGAGGAACATCTATTTAAGTACCTAGACATGGCCTCAACAAGATGAAATTGTGCACCATGAGTAGTGTTGGATTTTTATGCCTGATTTACTAGAACAATTAATAATTGGATATTCCAGTCAGATTTCAAATTCATATTGAAATCTCCTTAGGAGTTCATGTATTTGCCTACGACTGAACACTAGTCTTTATTTATATTTCTAATTAGACTTTTTTTAATTTATGATATTTTTGGTAAAGAATATTATCGTTATTTTGTTCAAATTATTCCTAGATAGCTATCAATGAAATGCTATCAAATTTCTGCTTGATAGCTATAAAACATTCATGAAAATCTACAGCTAGTTTCATTTGTTATTTCTGGACTGAATGAGATGGTAAAATTGCATTTTTGGATGTCACAGTTGGAAATAATACTTTATTATGACGTTGAATATCTCTTGCTATGGTAGCTTGTTTATCTGAATATTTTAGAAACCAAATTCTGATTATAGATATTGGCTAAAGGGTTGCTTTCATCCCCTCATTACCGAAGTCGGTGCCTCTTTATCAAACTGAAGAGAGAGAAAAAAGGGAGGTTTTTGTGGTAATGGTTTGTCATTGTAGATGGTGGCACAGCCGAATGGGAAACAAGATAAATGAGGAGACCGGCTAGAGTAGAGAAGAAGAGAGAAACGAGATTGATTTCCCTACTCGGTCCACTAAGATCTAAAGGTCGCAAATGAGTAGGGAAAGGGGAAAGGGGAAAGGGGGAATTTGGTTAAGTGTAGACTCAAGTACACTTAGCTTATTTTTCCTAAGCAGGTTTTGGAAGGATCTTCATTCCCCCAAAATTTCCCCTCCTAATTATTTTTTCCCTCCAAAATCATTACTAAGTGTAAAGCTTATTTATTATTATTTTCTAAATCTATTTATTTTCTTCTAACTAAATATTAATTAATAATTTTTAATTATATATTTATATAAATATAATATATTATGTTTAGTCATCGTTAATTAAATACAAAAAAATTTAAACATATACATTAATAAATAAGTATATATATATATATATATATATATATAATATGGCGGTCTTCATGTTCTATATATTATTATACATATAAACATCTAATTATATATATATATATATATATATATATGTGTGTGTGTGTGTGTGTGTGTGTGTGTGTGTGTGCTCGTGCGTGCGCGTGCGTGTATATATATATATATATATATATATATATATATATATATATATATATATATATGCATACATATATAAAGTATGCATATAAACACAATTGACCACCTTGTACGTTATATAGGAAATATATATTCTAGATGACATATTAATAATCCAACTATTGGATCTATTAAAGACAATTAAAATGCACAAAAACCAAATATGAAGGCAATCGGATGTAGTTTGCTTGCTTGTCAAGAACTTTTACATTATTCATATTCTTATAACAATAAGAACTAAAAAACCTAATTGATATTTATAATTCTGGTTTGCAAATTCAAAATTCAACCGTTAGATTTAATAAATATGTTGAATAAGTTATGTGTACCAATTTTTGCCAACATTTGCGGTAAATTACATTGTTATCGAAGAATAAATCTGCTATGAAGTTTAATTATAACATCTAGCTTGCAAAACTTAGTGTGTAACATCTTGTCCAATTGTATAAGGTTAAATAGGTGAATTTGCATTCATGAGCATATGTGTGCATATTATTATTATTGAAAAATGCATATATATATATATATATATATATATATATGATAGTCAATTGCTTTGACATGTAAATGTGAGTATATTCAATTTTTTGTAAGTAATTTGACTTAGGTGATCTTTTTGAAGGTGGAAAAACTCTATTATATTTCTTGGGGGAGCAAAAATGATATTTAGCAAAATATATTTTTAAATCTTTTGGAAGTGAAATTATAATTTTTTTTCCTTATAAAGTAAATAAATATCTTCTGTATACATGATGCCTATTTTGCAAATAAAGCAACACTCATTACTATGCTTTCATTTGCAAATACAATAGCATTTCATGAGCATATTATTATATGAAAATTTATTTGAATATATTATGAATGATTTTTTACACATTTATTAGGTAATTTAGTTAAATAAAATTTCTCGACTACTTTTTATATTTTTTATTTTTAATTGAAATATTTGTATAGGAAACTTATATGCACTTGTGTGAATATATTGAGATGCTTTATTATGATTAATTTTATGTCTTGAGTGAGAAATTAATTATTAATAGGTATTTTATGTATTTATTAAGAGAAAAATAATGTTTTGTTGCAAATGTGAGAAATCAGTTTTATTAAGAACCCAATTATAATTTTATTTAAATAAAATATCTATTTCTTTATTTTCTTTATTTTGAATTTTAAATTATTTAATCTTGACTATTAATTGAATAAGACTAATTTTATTTTATTATTTCTTTTATATATGCAAGACTAATTTTAATATTTCATTATATCTGTTACCAAATTAATTTCTTTTTGATTTATTTTATTTCAATAAATCCTAGAACTAAATACATTAAAAGACTATCATATCCCTCTCTATAGTAGCCCAATCTCAGCCATTGATATATTTTAATCTTAGCCATTGATTTTAATGAAATTTTAGCATTAAAATAATTTCTAAATACCATTTAATTAATCTAACTCTTTCTTTTATTAAACAAAACACTTATTAACCAAATAAAACACCAAATGTTAGATCTCTCTCCCTTATTTCACATGCCCCACACACACACACTCTCTCTCTCTCACACACACTTCATGGTATTCTTGCTCTAGCTCTCTCCACTCCCTTCATCTCTTTGTCTTCTCTCAAGAAGACGTAAAACCGTAACTTAAAAACACGCATTTGAAGGCTTTTGAACACAGAAAATTCAAGTAATCAAATTATATTTTCAAGAAGGTAAGAATTTTCTACTGATTTTCTTCTACAATTCACAATTTCGTGGTGAAGCCCTTATTGGGCAGATTTGATATTCTTGAGGAAAATTTGGTTTTGATGATTGTGATGATGGATGATTGCTGAAAAATTGATGCTAACATATAGTATTGATGTTGGGTGATTGAATTTTGGTAGTTTGATATCTTTGAGAGGTTTTATGGTGGAAATTGTGTTAAGATTGAGGATTGTGTACAAAATTTATTGATCTCGTAAATTTGTGAGATCAGTACTGGAAACATACTTTGAGAATTTTGGTCTAATTGATTCTATCAGATTCTTCTTTATCTTAAGAATAAAACTCCATTGTAATCGTGCAATTTGGACTTGTAGTTGATTTTATATAATTTCTCAAAGTTACCTTGTTTAGTTTTTCATTGATGCTGATTTCTGTTAGGTTTCAAACTTTTATTGAAGCCTTTCCTTTTTGAATTTGGATATGAGATTTTTAAAGATAAACCGCTATGTCTTAGGAGTATTTATCACATTGAATCATCTGATTTAGACTTATATTTTATTTTTTAATGATTTTCGAAACAAATACTGCTAGAATAGAGTATCGTTGTTATTGTAGCATTTCTATAATTTTGAGTAGTTAAGTAACATAGTTAGACACCATGAATTTTGCTGAAATTTTGACAGTGACTCCCTCACATATTGAAGTTGTATTATGTGAATTTTCATAGAATTTTGAGTTGTACTTGCTTAGTGGCCCAGTTACTCGAATTATGCTATGTTTTACTCAATAAGCTGATTTTCTAATTAGAATATGATTAAGATTTGCTTATGATTTTGTCATGACTCTTATATGACCTCGATATGGCTTGACTATATGATGTACTGAGTATGATTAGAGATGTTTATCAATATGCTTGATGTTAGATTAATAATCTATAAATACTAGAATTTGTATATATAGACAGTTTACATATATAATTGAAATGAATGAAGAGATCCTTTGTTTCTTTATTTAATTTGTTTAGCTGAATTATATGATAACTTTATGTAGTTGGTGATTTATGCTTGATAATTTATATGGGGTATGTTAGATAGAATTAATGACTTTTGATTGATAACTTTTTTGCATAAGCTAAGCTTATCTATGTGAATAGGATATTTGATGATCACTTTACTTCAATGAATAATTATTTAATATGAAGATTTGCTGAGCATAATTATGTGTTTTATGTTATTATTGATGGATGATTATATTATTGTTTGATGTTGAGGAGGGTGTGGGGGTAGGATTATGAGATTAGAATGATTGGGATTATGATGGAGAAAATATGTGATTATCATAGGAGAATGATTTATATATTTGAGACCTATGGTAGGAAATTGATATATATTTAGTGGGTGATCGAGATTTTAATCCAAGAGATTAAGTTGAGATTTGCTTCTTTTGCTAGGACTAAGGTAAGTTCTTGTATCCCGTAAAATACTTTGTGTATGTGCATATCATGAAATGATTTTACACTGGGAAAAATTTTGAAAATACATATAATAGTGCTTTATAAATTATTCTATTATGAAATGTTTTATGAACGACATAAATTCTAGCAACCTTGGATAGGTAATGCATGCAAATCATTTTTGAGAATATGAGATCCTTGAATTTCTTACATTTGTTTAATAAGAATGATTTATGTATGTAATAGGTATGGAATCTATTGGAAGCTCTTTCATATGCGTTTTTGTGAGCTTTCTTCCAATTCATGATTGTTCTAAGGTAATCTTTGTAACTTCCTTTATTTCATACAACTACTCTTTCATAACATAACTTCAACAAGTTTCTTCTCTTTTTTTTCTACTTCAATCTTAACTTGAAAGAGGGGTTGAAGAAAGTGAACATGGTATTGATAGGTCGTTGGTGTTGCCTAGAGATAGGGACATTAATCCCCCTAAATTAAATTGGGAAATTGATTTTAATGCCTTTTGAATTTGATTTGTGAGGTAGAGATGCCCATTAGTCAAGTTAAGAGTAAGAGGATCATAACTTGAAAGCGAGAGTGGGTCTTATATGATGTTACCCAATCGATGCTAGATATTGATTTTTAATTAGCTAAATTAGATATTTGATGTTTGGAATAATTTTGGAGGATTCCACTTAATTATATATTTTATCTCTTTTTCTTATTCTTTGGGTGATTTTGTAACCTTGGGTAACATCTTTTGTGTGTGGGTTAATGTACTCTCTAGACAAATTGTCATATTTATTTATATTTTTGACTTGTTAGCTAAATAATAAAATAAAAGCAAAGTAGTGGCACTTTCCATCTTTCCTTATGTTCTTCGATACTAACCATTATAACTCTATACTACACTATAGATATACTTGCCTAAATGTATATTGTGTGAGAAATTTAGTATTTTAATCTAAAAACTTGATTAGTGGTGTGATTTTGAGACAATATTTCCTAATAAACACAAATGCACACAAGCACGCATCACTTGTCCAGACATTTATTTTGCTGTTGGAACAGTCAGAAAATATTAGTTAAACCCAGGACCAGAACAATGGATAGTGAAGCATATACTCAAGTATCTATGTAGAATTCAAGGACATATGCTAGTTCTGATGATGATAGGGATTTTCGCAAGTCCACTTTAGGCTTTATTTTTACTTTAGGTGGTGGTACAGTTGTATGGAAGAGTAACAGATAATCTTGTATTGCTAACTCTACTATGGAAGCTGAATATGTGATAGCTTGTAAGGCAGCTAAAGAGGCAATATGGTTGAAGAAGTTCTTGATAGAACTTGAGATGGTTCTTTTTGCATCTCAAGTCATTACTTTGTACTCTGCAATAGTGGTGCAGTGGCAAATGCAAAAGAATCACGCAACCATCAATATTGTAAACACATTGAAAGGGAATTGTCCAACGTGAAGGTGTAAATATATGCAAGATTTCTTTTGCTGAAAATCTTGTTAATCCTTTTACAAAAAATTTTTCGCGTAAAAGTTTTTGGAAGTCATCCTGAAGGTATGAGTATTTTTGACATATTTCATTTATTCTAAGATAAGTGGGAGAATTATTAGTTATGCCTTTTGAGTAAATCAAATGTATTTACAATATTTCTATTTTAAAATTAAATAAAGTATGTATGTGTGTGTGTGTGTGTGTGTGTGTGTGTGTGTGTTATATAAGCCTAATTATTCCACAAATTATAAAGATATTATAAATCAAGTATTTATTTGTTAAACGTAGAAAGACTTGGTTCATAATTTAATTCAAAACAAATTTGGACAATTTATTTTGATGATATTGTCTTGATTTTGTTGAAGTCTCTCTTTGACTTTAGTATTAAAATTAAGGATATATGTTGATATATTAGATTGGACTGTCAATGTTTAATTTGTGGAATAGACCATATAAATTAAGCATTATAAGATTGTCATACATGATAACTTAATCTTGAGCGAATAATGATCTTTATTTACTAACTTGAAGTTTCTTGAGTTACTAAAGGGTAAGAATAATTTAATAATCAATATCATCATATCTTGAAAATTAAAGTGAAATAAATATGGCACATTTTATTTGTAAAATTGAATACAATGTCTTTAATAGATAAGATCACGTTCTCTTAAGTTCTTCTAAGGAACAATTAAATCTAAAATCAATAATTCTATAATGACTATTGAATTTATTCGATATGTGTGTCATGGTCACATGGTACTGTCAAATCGAAGATGAGAATTAAAGATTTGAATAAGGGGCACTTTGGTCATTTTGTCTCATTTAAAATATTATATTGAATGATAAGGGTAATATGTAAGATTAATCAATCTTAACATACGATTATTGACTCCAATAATTTTAATTAGTCTAAAAGTGTAATTATATTTTTTAGTGAAGTAGAACGTAATTAATAAATTATTTTAGATTGACAAAATAATTTATTGAAATTTAGTCTAACTGTATCTGGTTAGATCCCTTTAGTGACTCCTACTTATAGGATAAAAATAAATCATAATTATTTATAATTTATTATGATAAGTTGTAGGAAAATAAAAGTTGTATTTTAAATGGAGTATCATAAGTGGAGATAA
The DNA here is from genome assembly GCA_026120185.1 of Voacanga thouarsii. Taxonomy (NCBI): domain Eukaryota; kingdom Viridiplantae; phylum Streptophyta; class Magnoliopsida; order Gentianales; family Apocynaceae; genus Voacanga; species Voacanga thouarsii. Next base: position 24,533 of record JANUWF010003107.1, read on the forward strand.
TTGTCTCTAACTATATTTATATGGTTTTGATACTAGTTGGATATAGCCAACTATACACATTGGTTTAAAACTATCTATCAATATACATGAGATGCAACGTACATTCTTCAACAGTCTCTTAGAGTTTGTGTGAGTCCACTCTCAATAAAGAGAGAAAAATACAACACAATTTTCTAGCCTCAAAAGATACACTAAAAGAAGATTTGGGGGTTTGAAATATTACCAGAAGGCCAAAACCTTGTCATGTCATACATTGAAGACGATATCTAGCTATAAAGGTATAATTCGTTTCTATGTATTCATAAATTTTAATAAGACTAATTCAAAATATATCGATCCTATTTGCAACAATATATTCATATATAATGAATATCACAAATCACTTAATGATCGTGATCCTCATATTCGAGCTTGAACACCTAAAGTTTCCTTGCCCCTTCTTGTTCTCTTTCTTGGGAAGCATTATGGGTGTATATGGGCTAGGATAGAAAAATAAAACAGTTTTAGGTGTTGTTTTATAAAATAAAATAGATAATACAAACAAATTTACTTAAAATATTGCCAGTTTTATAGATCCAAATATATCACACTGTAGATCCTAAATCTAATTTTTTTTAATAAAATTCAAAATTATATTTACATATTTTTATAAAGCGAATTCAAGTATACCTTTATGATTTGTGATTGAATTCATAAAAAACATAATATTAACATATATTATCCTAAAAGAATATGATGTCCAAGTCTAATACTATTAAAAAAGGTTGGTGATATTGTCAAAGCATTTCTCCTCCTGCTAGAGTGATTTTCTTTAAAATGACTCCAATATCCTTGAAATCAAATTTAAAGAATCTAAACATATTTCTTTCTCTCTTCTAACCTTTCCCTCATTCATATATCCTACATCCCCCCCTCCCTTTTTATCCCAATCTTATTGGTTCTCTTTGTCTTCGACTTTCTTTCTCTCCCACCAGTCCTAACTCTTGTGTTTTCTTTCTCTCAATTCCTTCTTCCTGAAGAGTATATTTGTATCTTTTGTAAATAATTTGCAGCTACTCGAATTTATTCATAAAAATTCTTCATAATGATGATGATGATGATGAAAACATGGGTTGGTCTAATTTAAGAGATAAGTTTTTACAAGAATACTTTAATAGGAGGGAATATAGTTGATCTATTCTTCTACGTTAGTAACTAGAATAAAAATAAAATATTAATTTTATGTATCAATAGTTTAATATTTTCATTTGTACAACACATCTTGTAAATTCTATTTTAGCATTCAATTGAAGCCAAAGACATGACAAATCTTAAGTATTTTGTTGTTATAATGCTTTGAAGACAAAATTTAGAGAATATGTATTAAAAATTATAGAAAGAGAAAAAAAAGTGAGAAAAGAAAAGTTGTCTTGGTGTGGAAGAGTTCATCAACAACAAAAACAACCGTACATTTGGAGACGGGAGTAAAGAAGGGGGAGAGAGAAATAGGAAGATGGGAGAAAGTAGGAGAAGTAGAGAGTGAAAAGAAGATGAGAGAAATTAGAAGAGATAACTAGATGGCGTCTCCACGCTACGTGTGGAGGTTGTGCCCATTGTTTTAAAAAGAAATTTAAGGATCAAAGTTCCTTAGTGGCATCCTCCTACGATTCATACTGAATAAATGCAAAGTTCTTCCTGATCCTCACATTAAGTAGTTTCTCATATCGATCAAAGTGCCTTTCGTAGTCCCTTGTCTTAGTGTTGTATGGATCAAAGTTTAAGACAAACAAAGTCTTCGAGGGTCTTAAATTAGAAGAAGATTTCCTCAAACTCTTAGGCCTCCTACCACACGTTCTTCCTACATCACAACAATCAGTCAATTCTTGTAAGTAAAGGAATAAAAGATAATGCAGGAAAAATACATGATATCTAGCTAGGTGAATCACCTTTGTCCATTTAACACGAAGCCTACGTCCCTTCTTGCTAAATTCAATACGATTAAGTCCACAGATAGCATCCTCCCTATCTCTCTCATCAAACATGTAAATAAAAGCAAATCCTATATTGTGAAAAGGAGAAACAAAAACATTTAAGCTAAAATATATAAAGAAAAGCTGAGTAAAGAATCCACCCTCAACAGAGTACCTTTACAACCCTTAACAAATTCTTCACTCGTAAAATTGCAAACCATTATCAAAGTTTTCCCCCGATAACAAAAAGACCAATCTTTAAATCTAAAAACTACAGCTCGATAAAATTAGCAACAGACCTTGGGTGATGAACTAAGCGATGTCAAGGATGAAGGCATAGAAAGGGGAAAACATAGGGCACGCAGTGGAAGCAAAAACAAAAAAAATTGGAAAAATTGAAGAATAAGGAAACATCCGAATAGAGTCGGCGCCGGTTGAGCTCTGTACAGGTTCCGAGGTTTAAAAATTTGACATCTTTTCCTCGTTCTAAGAATTGATTGGACCAGAATGTGTAAAATTGGGGTAGGTGTGCTGGTGAAAACCTCTGGTGCGATTCCTACAAGTCTCCTACTCCGTCTTTGCATGTAGGTAAACGCCAAACTCTCGATCTTCCAATATTTGGCCTGCTTAATTCCGTTTGGTAAACAACTTACAGACTAAGGAATATTTTTTGGAGAGAGAGAGAGAGAGAGAGACGTCTGGTTCTTTTTCACAGAGAAGAAGTCGTCTGAAAATAACGTTGTTTCCAATCCTCCTGTTTAACCTAAATAAAACCCTAGGTTAAACTGGATTGAGCCATTGGACTCTTAGTTTAATCTTTTGGATTAAATTAATTATTCTAATTAAAACCAACTAATTGGCCCAACAAATAATTAATTTTTCAGCCCAAATAAACTAGTCCAATTAACAAGCCTATATTAGTTTAGTCTCAGGTTAATCTTTAATTATTCAAATTTGGCCAAATTCCTGAATAATTAATTAATCCACCAAACTAATTTAATTAATTCTTTCTCTCCATGGACCTTTATTTTATTCTAGCCCATCAATTAAATCAGGTTACTTAAATAAAATAAATTCCATTTGGTTGACGTCAGCTTTGCCAAGCCGATGCAACGGTTACTTTGAGCCGTTGCCGATTTGATATTTTTTTTCGAGCCGATAAAGTCAACATTTTGAGCAGTCGTTAGTCATAGTCAACATCGGCACCACGAAGCTGATAAGAAGTAAAACGAATTCCTGATCTTTCGGTGTGAGAATTCTGCGAGCTTATCCACGACCGTTGGGAGCATTCTTTGGCCGGAAGAAACTCCACGATCTGTTAGTGGCTCGATTGCAGCAAGTATAAAATGAGAGCGCTGCCCAGAACCCAGACACGACCATCATTGACCAACAACATTAAATTTTAATTTCTTTTACTTTATCATCATTTATAGCTTTTTAGTCTAGGATTTTAATTTCTTACAGCTTTCTTACCGCTTTATTACCGCTTTCCTTTACAGTTTTATTTTCAGCTTTCTTTACAGCTTTTCGTTCTTCTTTCAAAATTTAGATCTTTTCTGTACTTTCTTTGAAGCAAAACAATACACGTATCTGTTTATTGTTATGAAAAGTTCTTCCGTTGTGTATTTTTAGCTGACTTTCTTGAACCATTTCTATAGTAAGTTAAAAAATCCTATCCCTGATTCAAAAAAGATTTGATACCGTTTTCTGTTTCACCATATCGGATCGTTTGTGTTTATCGGAAGTGTAGCCGATACCTGGTTACATCGGCTCATCATTTTGACAGCAACATAGATTGGCACGCTCAGTGGGACATAAGGTCAGTTTTCACATGCGATTGCGGTTATGACATTTGATGGCGAACAATTCACAGCAGCCACCTGCACCGGAGTCATCTGAATGACTCCCAATCCGTGCTCTCCAAGGAGTTTTTGATCCTTCTGTTACTACTTCTAGTTATACTCAGGTTACTCCTCCAGAGCAAGGGTGTCAGTCCTCATCCCCATCGTAGGTGTCTCAGTTGACACCTACCTCTCTGACTGCCTTCCGACATACTATGGAACAATGTACTAGTGAGCTCTTGCAGGGTTTTATCCCACAATTTGCTACTATTTTTCGACATCTGCTTTAGAACAAGCTCCAACAATTTGCACAAAGGAAAAATGTGCAAACTTTCACTCAGGCACCGGGTTATCCTGTACAAGGGACAACCATGGCACCTGCGTACCCCATGCCATCAGTTGATGACACACCATCTTATGGATCAACTCACTTTCTGTGTAGAGAAATGTCTTGCCCTGCTACTGGGGGACATCAAGTTATTCCAGGAGTAGTGGCTCAGAACGCTATGCTAGCAGAAGTGTTTTCAGGAAGGAGTCCTGTTCCGAAAACAGGATTACCAACAACTTATGAAGTAGCCCTAACCTTTGTTAGGGGAAATATGCTACCTTTCGGGGGGCAGCCGAATTACTCTACTTTTTATCCTCCTGTATATCCAGTAACGACAATGGCTTATCCAGTGTAGGGGATCGGAAGTACTGAGCCTTTCATAGGGCAAAGTTCTTGACTTGTCATGCAAGGTCCTTCACCACAGATTCAACAGCCATACCAGTCGGCCGATATAATGACGGAAGCATTTCGTCGACAGTCATGGAATCGGCTCGTATACAAAAAGCCTTATCCTGATTGGGTAGATTCCATGGCAGTACTCCCTCGAGGTTTTAAGCTACCGGAGTTTACTACGTTCTGTGGTGAAGATAATAAGTCCACCATAGAACACATCGGAAGGTTTACAACACAATATGGTGAGTTGGGAAACAATGAATGGCATAAATTACAACTGTTTTCGTTGTCTTTAACAGAGGCAGTGTTCACATGGTATGCCAATCTAGCTCATAATTCTGTATACTCATGGGCTGACATGGAAAGAATTTTTCACCAAGGGTTCTTTAAACCTGCACCGGAAGTTTCCATTGCCGATCTTTTAGCAATAAAACAAAAGGGATCAGAAGATGTTGTGGATTTTATTGAGCGTTTCTGGTAGACTAAGTCCAAGTGCACAACCCAGTTGCCAGAAACAGAACGTGCAAGAATTGCTATCAGCAGGATGCATCCGCAACTCAAAGAACTTCTCATTCTCCAAGATTTCTCTAATCTATCCCGTTTATTATCTCATATTGTCAGAATAGAAGAGATGATCAAAGAGAAGGAGAAGAGGCATTCTGTCAAGTTCTCCAATGGCTAGACAATGATATTAGTCATAGACGATACCAATGAGGATGATGAAGAGCAAGCTATAGAGGTAATGTCAGCGGAGTTGGTAAAGGGTTCCTCCTACACGTGTCCACATTTGAAGCCGGGCAAAGGGAAAGAAGAAGTTGCCACAGCAGGACCTTCTTACTCTTTTGATGTTTCAAAAGCTGAATAGATCTTTGACCAGCTAGTGGCAGATAACAAATCCGTCTGACTTACGGACACAAGATCCCAAGCCAAGAAGATTTGAAAGGAAAAAGGTACTGTAAATGGCATAATTCTTTTTCTCATAATACTAATAGTTTTGTTATTTTCAGGAATACCATTCAAAAGGCTATCCAGGACAGCAGATTAAAGTTTGCGGATAAAAAAGAAGAGACTTTGGTAGACACGGATCCATTTCCATTAGCCAATGCACACATGCTGCAAACAGAAGAGGGTAGGAATTATGAAGAGCTTATAGAAAGCAACAAACCGGAGGTGATAAGGAAAGGATTCCAAAGATTGGATGTGCAAGTGCCCCAAGAGAAGCCATTTCTGCCTGGCCGTTGTTCCCGATGATCAAAATCCCAAAAAAGACGAGAACAGCAGAAGCGAGCACAACAAAGGCGGCTTCTTGATGCTTGGGTTGAAGAACAATTATCCTATGATAATGGCCAAAATATGCTTAGCATCCTGCCGTCAAGTTTTCGAACTACCTCTCGTCAAGAGTCCATAGAAGAGGATTTTCATGCGGAGGAAAAAGCTACAGTGGAATTGGTTGATGTCAAGGTCTCATCAGAGGGGATGCTCTTTCCAATTCCGACAGCTCAGAATGTTAACCACCTCAGGCCCTTATATATGAAAGCACATATCAACGGCAAGCCTTTTACTCGGATTTTTGTTGATGGTGGAATTGTCTTGAATGTAATGCCTTTCTTTACATTGAAACGATTGGGAAAAGATAGGACAAATTTATCTCCTATCGATGTACAGATGGTTAACTTTACTGGAGAAGCAGCTGCGGCAGAAGGCGTTATCACCTTTGAAGTCACAGTCGGGTCTAAGGCTAGTAAGACGGTCTTTTTTATAATTAATGCAAAGCCAGTTTATTCCGTTTTATTGGGCAGGGATTGGATTCATGCAAACCGCTGCGTACCATCCACTTTACATCAAATGATGTTGATCTGGGATGGAGAATGGGTAGAGCAAATCCCAGCCGATCCCAATCCATTTTCAGTAGAAATTCACATGAATGAAGCTCTATTTTATCATCCGGCCTTTAATTCTAGCCAGTATGCCAAGATAACTATGGCTCATAACTTGATCACGACTGAAGAGCCAAGGGGAAACGGCTTACGACCTGAGGATCCAGAGGTCCGGCGAGCTCCTGATTTTATTGCTCAAGATTTGTTAACGGAAGTAGACATAGGAGAACTTGAGGAGAATAGAACAATCAAGGTTAGTCTACATTTGTCTATTGTGCAGAGAGATATGTTGACCTGTCTAATATGCAGGTATAAAGATTGCTTTGCGTGGGACTTGGTCTATATAGATGACTTGGTCGTAAAGTCCCCCACTTTCTTACAACATTTGGCTGATTTGGAACAACCGTTTCTCCGAATGCGCAAGCACCATTTAAAGATCAATCCTGCTAAGTGTGCATTTGGAGTTACTGCTGGGAATTTCCTTGGTTTTTTAGTACACCAGAGGGGGATTGAAATAGATCAAGAACAAAGCCAGAGACATTTTACAGGTAAGACCTCCTCAGACGAAAAAGGAGCTTCAGAGTTTCCGGGGGAAGATCAATTTCCTACGACGTCTTTTGGCAAACTCTGCAGGTAAACAGAAAGCTTTTTCCTCTTTATTACGATTAAAGTTATCTCAAGATTTTATTGGGCAGTCTTAGCATCAGGCAGCATTTCATCAGATAAAGATAGCTTTATCATATCCACCGGTGTTAGCATCTCCACACAACCAGTCTCCCATGAAATTATACATTTCAGCTGCACAAGAATCCATCTGAAGTTTATTAGCTCAGGATGATCGACAAGGGATTGAAAGAGTAGTATACTATCTTAGTCGAAATCTATAGGACACAGAGATTAGGTACACCCCTATTGAAAAATTGTGCTTATCTCTCCACTATGCGTGCACAAAGTTGGAACATTACTTGTTATTTAGGGAAGTACATGTCTTGTGCAAGGTAGATTTAATTAAATTCTTGTTGAATTGTGCTCTGTTAAATGGACGGCTTATGAAATGGGCAGTCAAATTACATGCTTTTTCCCTTACTCATGTGTCGTTGAGGGCAGTTAAAGGACAAGCTATTGTAGATTTCTTAGCCGAACATCCTTTTTTGAAAGTACCACAAACGGAAGGAAATACAACACAGATGTATATTTCTTTGAAGCATTGGGTTTTGCGATTTGACGGCTCAAGCACTCAACAAAAGACCGGCATTGGTTTGGTTATTGAATCTCCAAATGGACATCAGGATAAGATCCACTTTGAGTTAAAGAAGGGAACAACTAATAATCAGGCGGAATATGATGCCCTTTTGTTAGGACTACGGATTCTGAAAGCATTGGAGGTTCAAATAGTCAAAATTTTAGGAGATTCTCAGGTGATTATTTGACAGGTATTAGGAGATTATAAATGTGCTAACCCGTTTCTGTCAGACAGATTGCAGGAGGTAAAAAGGTTACTTCAGCATTTTCAAGAGGTTATTTAAGTTCATGTTCCCAGATCAGAAAATCAAGGTGCTAATGATTTAGCTCAGATGGCCTCAAGTTTTAAGAAAGTCGTAATGTGCCAACAGATAGCGACAACGGAGTATCAGGATGATTGGTGATAGGAGATTGTAACTTACTTACGAAACCCGACTGGTCAAGCGTCTCGCGACATAAAATGGAAGGCCCTCAGTTTTACCTTGATAGGCAATGATTTGTTCTAACGGAGTCACACTAGGGTTCTTTTAAAGTGTCTCTCAAAAGAAGAAGCATTGCGGGTTATGGCAGAAGTACATGAAGGCCTATATGGAGCACATCAGGCGGGCCCAAAACTAAAATGGACGCTTCAATGCCATGGTTTCTTTTGGCCATCGATTACCACAAATTGTAATGCTTATGCTGTTAGCTGTGAAACTTGCCAAAAGCATGGTCCTCTATTATATACTCCTTTCACGGAATTGCATACGATCATTAAACCCTAGCTTTTCCGTGGATGGGCTTTGGACATTATCGGAAAGATTTATGGAATTGCATACGATCGTTAAACCCTGGATTTTCCGTGGATGGGCTTTGGACATTATCGGAAAGATTTATCCACCTTCAGCAAAAAAAACACACATTCATACTGGTGGCAACGGATTACTTCACCAAGTGGGTGGAGGCGCAACCATTGATCAAGGTGACACAAACGGCAGTTATCAACTTTCTTCGGTAGAGCATTCTCTTCCGTTTCGAAATTCCAGAGACAGTGACAACGGATTAAGGGATGATGTTTATAGGGGATAAGCTACGTAACTTTTTAACCCAATTCAAAGTTAAGTTGCTTCACTCTTCTCCTTATTTTACACAGGCTAACGGACAAACAGATGCAACGAATAAAACTTTAATCAACATGATCCGTAAGGTAATAGAAGACAATCCGAGGAGGTGGCATGAGACATTGCAGGAAGTATTATGGGCCCATCGGAATGCTGCTAAGACTGCTACTGGTTTTACCCCATTTAGACTAACTTATGGACAGGACGCTGTGTTACTTGTGAAGTTATCGCTATAATCAGCCCGGATAGCCTATCAGCATGGTCTAACGACTGAAGAATATCGGACAGACTTGGCCCTAAGTTTAGATCAAATTGAGGAGGATTGTTGGATTGCCTTGGAGAACATAAAACGGCACAAGGAGAAGGTAGCAAGGGCGTACAATCGGAAAGTCCGTGAAAGAAGTTTTCAAGAAGGAGACATGGTATAGAAGACTATTTTGGCCCTTGCACCAAAAGATCCAAGGTATGGCAAGTGGTCTGCTTCATGGGAAGGTCCATTCTTAATAACTCAAGTTTTTTATAGAAGGGCTTATCGCCTGATGACGCCCGATGGAAAAGAAGCAGGCAAGGCGATTAACGATGAGTTCTTGAAATGTTATTATCCAGCGTTTTGGGAAGGAACTAGAGAATTAAAAAGAGAGAGAGAGAGAGAGAGAGAGAGAGAGAGAGAGAGATTTTATAAAAAAAAATTGAAAAGAATGAGAGAGTTTGAATAGGAAGTTCTGTTGGACAAAGGTTCTGATATATTAATGGTCATAAGCTGATCTCAAGAGGCCGATCGGATAGCTATAAGCTTCATTACAAAGAAGATTAGCTATCATCAGAGGGGGAGTTAAGCATTTGTATCGGTCGATACGGAACAATCGCTAGCCGATTAGGGTCTTCTGATTCGGGATCCTGGCTAGTAACCATGTCAGTTCTCGTTGGCTGGGGATCAGGGACTGGAAGCCTTACTTCAGCCGTTTCTGGCTCAGTTTTTGGTTCCTTCTTGGGGGCAGGTCGACTTCATTGGTAGCTGTCTTTGGAACCTCTGTTTCAGCTGCCGTGATGACAGTCTCCTCAATTTGAGTTCTGGAAGGACTGGCTCCAACAATGGTCGGAGGATGAAGAATCTTGTTCAGTTCAGCCACGGAGCGGTCCCATCCGGATTTCATCTCATTCAGCAGAACATTTGAGCTTTTCAGTTCAGCTTCAAGGAATTCCTCTTTCGCTTCCAGTATTAGCCGTTCATCATTATGTTTGATGTTGGAGTCATCAATGGCTTTGATAGTTTCCTGAAGTCCTTTTTTTTATTCAAGCCGTTGCTCTAAGACATTTTTCTCAGAGTCAAGTTCTTCTTGAAGATCTAATAGCCAATGCTCAAGCCGTTCAATCTTCCCTATTCTCTCCGTAATATCAGCTCGAAGAAGCGTAAGACAGTTAACGGATTCTCAGCGGTCCTTCTCTGAGAATGCTACATTTTTTTGTGCAATTTCAGAAGTTCTAACTGATCATAAGCTTCATCCCAACGACTTTGCGTGTCTAAAAGAAAGCGTCCTGTGAAGCGTATTTGTCCCAGGCACCCAATTGCCAGGTTCCGAAGCATAGGGGGCATGTCCGGGTCGGATGATTGTACAATCCGCAAAAGAGCGCAGCTCACATTGTCAAGGGTGGATTTGTCAGTAGGCAAAGAGGTCCTGATGAGGCCATCGAGAAAGTCCAGTGCTTAAGGTAATGTCGTTATCGACAGAGGAGCAACAGCTACTTCAGTTCCCTGACTTGGGGGAGGCAGAGTTGTTTTTGTAACAGTGGCCACTAGTTCTTTAATATCAGGCCCTGGCAGAACAGGGGATGGGCTTCTTGGAGTCGGTGTCTCAGCCGACGGAAGGTCTGCTGCTGCTAGAAAAGTCGATACTTCAGCCGTTGAAAGAGGAGCCGTAGCCTCAGCCGATGAGATATCTGTCATCAGAAGAACAGTCTTTTCAGATGCCCTTTCTGCTAAAGATTGGAGCGGAATGTCTTCATCTGAGTCAGAAGAAGTGTCGATGACAATCGGACGATTTATCCTTTGCTTACGTTTCTGCAGAAAGGATTAAAATGGTAGTTAGACAAGTTGAGTATTGAAGAAGCTGAGCAAAACAAGGTTGACAGAAGCAAACTTTGGAAATGGAAGGAGTCGGTGTTTCATGCTTCCTCTTTGATCGTCGGAGTAGGGACGAGATCTTTATCTCTTCTTCCTCTTTCTTCGGGACAACAGAAGCAGCAGCAGCAGTTTTCTGCACCAAGGGAGTGTGTAAGGCCGACATTATTATAGGGCTTTCAGGAGGTTTTACTTGTTTTCCCTTCTTAGCCGATGATGTCTTAGGCAAAGTAGTGGTCGGCCCAGGAACTCGCAGAAGCCAAACACCTACGTGGTCAGAGAATAGGGCCTCACTCAGCAGTCTCCACCATGAATTGAAGTTGGGGGAAGTCTCCAGCACCACTTGAAAGGGCTTGAATTCGAAGGTCCGCAGGATGGCCAGGGTGCTGTCAGTTAAGGTTTGTACATCCTCAGCCAATAATACGGGCTTCACAGAAAAGGAAGAAATGTGCCCCGGATCAACAGGGATGTCTTGTATCAGCCCAAGCTGACGGGAGAAACAGTGAGGATTATACTTCTCACAGGAGGTCTTTGCACTTCGGGCTCTAGGCTTGGCCCCTAAGAGAATTTCTCGAGGGCACAGAATTCGGGCCCATAAAGTCTCTTGAGTTGCTTCGGGGCCTTCCGATAGGCTCTTCAACCAGAGGGGGCCTTCTTTACAGGCAGCATACGGAAAGAAGGTGGCAAATTGGAAGTCTCGACATTAGTGGAGATATGAGACGAAGGTCTCAGCAACGGCAATGTTCAGGGGGACTCGCAGCAGTCGATAGCCTGTCGCTTGTTCAGAAGGGCTTGCGGAGGCTCCTGTAATTTGACTAACACCAAAATTGGGTAGATACTGGTACAGCCACAGTTGGGCAATCCAGAGCGGACCCCCAAGGTTGGTCGGATCCTCTCCAGCGGAACGAGTAGTCATCAGCTGATTGATGGTGCGGTAGACCAGGGTGAGGACCAGAAAAGCTAGGTCGCAACACCTTTTGGTTCGTAGGAGAGCTGATACGTAGTATCGATACTCATTGCTAACGCCAACAGAATGAGAGCAGATAATATACTTACACAACCAGAGTCATAAGAAGGCCGCTTGCTCCTGGTTTAAAGAAGTGTCATCCACCCCTCTCTGAGCGGCAATGAAGTTGCCGTATGAAGAGGAGGCCTTGTCGAGACGAGCCTTAACGGCTGGTAGATTCTCTTCATCGTGGAGCCTCGAATCTTGTCACCATCACATCGGAAGTCGAGGATGGTGTAGATATCGAGGATGGTAGGAGAAAACATCCCGTGCGGAAAGATGAAGCCGTTGATCGCCGAGGACCAGAAGGGAAGAACGGCGGCAAATAGGTTGCGGTTAAATGCCATTTCAAAGTTAGTCATCATGATGGCATTCGAAATCCCCCACTGTTCCCAGATGGCTCCAAATTGGGCATGGCAGTGGTCCCGCCATTCTCTATACGGGGCCAATGACGGAAGGAGGTGGGGAGATTGGCAGTGGTAAAGGTGTTCTGTTGCAGAGGAAAGGTAAAATCGACAGGCAAGACAAACCATAAGTGTTCAACGATCACCTCTGTAGGTAAAAGACGGGGCCCAAGGTGAACAGGTTGGCATCGGTTTGGATCGGAGACAGTATGTTCCTGTTAATGGGAGTTGCCATCATAGTTTGTTCTTTTTACTGAGAGAAAATTTACAGATCGCAAGGAATAATCGCAAGGAGGTAAAGGATCGATAAATCACTTAAGCAGTAGAATTCTGAAGAAAATAGAAGTCGTAAGAAGTAAGGAGTTCCGATTGGAGACCACTGCTATTTATAAGGGAGTTTGAAATTAAGCTGTTCGCGGGTTCCAAAGCTGAGGCGTCACAAATGTTTCACAACATTCGGGACGTTTCATTTTTGTTAGAAAATGAATGGCTGCTATTAATGACTGTACGATTCCTGTCGCTTCACTGACTCGCGTCCGCTGAAACAATGGGACTCGGGGGGGCATGTGTTGATGTCAGCTTTGTCGAGCCGACACAACAGTTACTTTGAGCCGTTGCCGATTTGATAAGTTTTTTCGAGCCGATAAAGTCAACGTTTTGAGCAGCCGTTAGTCATAGTCAACATCGGCACCACGAAGCCGATAAGACGTAAAACGAATTCTTGATCTTTCGGCGCGAGAATTCTGCGAGCTTATCCATGACCGTTGGGAGCATTCTTTGGTCGGAAGAAACTCTACGATATGTTAGTGGCTCGATTGCAGTAAGTATAAAATGAGATCGCTGCCCAGAACCTAGACACGACCATCATCAACCAACAACATTAAATTTTAATTTCTTTTACTTTATCTTCATTTACAGCTTTTTAGTCTAGAATTTCAATTTCTTACAGCTTTTTTACCACTTTATTACAGCTTTCCTTTACAACTTTATTTCCAACTTTCTTTACAACTTTTCGTTCTTTTTTCAAAATTTAAATCTTTTCTGTACTTTCTTTGAAGCAAATTAATACATGTATCTGTTTATTGTTCCAAAAAGTTCTTCTGTTGTGTATTTTTAACTGACTTTCTTGAACCCTTTCTATAGTAAGTTCAAGGAACCCTGTCCCCGATTCAAAAAAGATCTGATATCATTTCTTGTTTCACCATATCGGATCGTTTGTGTTTATTGGAAGTGTAGCCGATACTTGGTTACATCGGCTCATCATTTTGACAACAACACATTTAATTTAAGATTAATTCTTTAGCCCGTATTTAATTAGGACTCACGGTCTATATTGGGGACCAAAAGACACACCGCCTTGGCTACTAAAATGACCAAAATACTCTTGCCATATAAATAGCTGTATTTTGTATTTTAAATATTTCATAATATCACCATAAGGAAATATTGACCCTAAGGGACAATGCTGCGTTAGTAAAGTTTCCGACCTACAGGTGTAATGACTAAAATATCCTTCTATACATCGCCGTACATTTAAAAAGGAAGAAGTGTACTAACACATCTCTAAATGACATCTACCATCCTTAAGCTTCTAGTCCAATGATCCACGACTTCCTGAATTGTTTCCACTTTCCAATGGAGCTACCCTAAAGCAAGCATCCAAGTCATGTTTCCCAGAGCCCTGGATATTTAGATCATTCAGACAACTACAAGGGGCAATATAGTATAGAAACTATTTTGTATAAGTTTGTCTTAACTAACTAGTCACACATACCCAACATGCAAGTATATTGGCTCTACGATAGAACCTCAACTACAGCATATCAAAGTACATGCTTCCAGTTTCGTCAGACTACAACTCATACTCAAGTCGTAGAGTACTAGTCCACGCTGTAGCGGTAGTAATATAGGTTTCTATCATATAGTACTTTAAGAAACTACTACTACAAGTCCTGTTCTACGTATTCGAAATACACTTCTGTCATGAAATGAGTAGACTACTCACTGGCTAAAGGTAAGCCATTCCCCATTTAGAATTCACAATATAATAACCTAGACATGATGAGATTCATATTCTCATCAATCAGTTAAGAACAAATGTTTATGTGTTAAGTAACCCGTGATCCATACCTTACTGTGAAAGACTTCTATTCACATGGACCACTTACTTAAACACAATGGGTCTTTTTCAAAAGTAATTGTGTACTGATAAAATGTAAATTCACAAATAATTTCTGAAAATAAATTCTTTTATTAAAACATTCGATATTTACATCAGAAACCTAGTCTAAGAGGGTATATTTCCCAACAATCTCCCACTTGCACTCTAAGACTAATTAAGTCCATAGGTACCCACCCCTATGGCATCTAAGTGTCTCTTGAAGATTCTCTCAGCTAAAGGTTTGGTGAATGGATCAGCTAGATTGTTCTCGGAGGCAATCTATTCCACCACGACTTCCCGTCTTTGGATGAAATCCCGGATCAGGTGGTACTTCGTCTCGATATGCTTCTTCTTCTTGTGGTTCCTGGGTTCTTTGGATTGTGATACTGCTCCAGTGTTGTTGTAATACATCACTATCGGCCTGTCCATGTGTGGCACGACTCCAAGTTCTGAAAGGAACTTCCGGAGCCAAACTACTTCCTTGGATGCCTCCGAAGCTGCCACATACTCACCTTTCATGGTTGAGTCAGCAATATAAGATTGTTTGATACTCCTTCATGAAATGGCTCCTCCAGATATGGTGAAGACATATCCACTAGTGGATTTCCTCTCATTCTTATCCGCCTTGAAGTCTGAGTTTGTGTATCCTATAGGAATCAAGTCATCAGCTCTGTAAACCAGCATGTAATTTCTCGTTCTCTTGAGGTACTTGAGAATATGCTTTACAGTTTACCAATGAACCATCCCAGGGTTTGACTGATATCTGCTAACCAAGCCTACGATAAAGCAGATCTGGCCTAGTATGTAGCATGGCGTACATGAGACTTCCCACAGCCGAAGCGTAGGGAATCCTACTCATTCTGTCTTTTTCTTCTTGAAACTTAGGACAGTCCCTTGAGGAAAATGACAACCCATGTCTGTAAGGAATTAGAGCTCCCTTGCATGAGTCCATGATATACCTGGCCAGCATCTTGTCAATGTGTGCCGCTTGGGATAATCCTAACATTCTCTGCTTCATATTTCTAAGAAGTCTAATCCTAAAAATGTAGCTGGCTTCTCCCAAAACCTTCATACTGAATTGACTAGACATCAAAACCTTTGAAGATGACAATGACCTTACATCATTTTCAATGAGTAGAATGCCATCCACATACAAGACAAGAAAAATCACATTAATGCCTTCAAGTTTCCTGTACACGCATGATTCATCCTGGTTTTGAATAAAACCATAAGACTTTACAGTCTCATCAAAATGAATATTCCATACTCTCGATGCCTGCTTAAGTCCATAAATTTACTTCTTAAGCTTGCAAACCATATGTTCTTGGCCTTAGCAATAAAGCCTTCCGGTTGGGACATATAGATGTCTTCGCTAAGACGACCATTTAAAAATGCCGTCTTGACATCCATTTACCATACGTCGTAGTCATAATGACATGCGATGGCAAGGAAGATGCGGGTGGACTTAAGCATGGCTACCGGGAAAAAGGTTTACTTATAGTCGATTCCCTCTTTCTGAGTATACCCTTTCACCACAAGCTTAGCTTTGAAGGTTTTCACCTTCCCATCTACTCTCCTCTTCCTCTTGTATACCCACTTACATCCTATGGGTTTTATCCCGTCAAATGAAGCTACAAGATCCCAAACCTGATTGAGGTACATAGATTCAATTTCAATTTTCATTGCTTTATGCCATATATTTGTATTGGCATCAGCAATAGTCTATTCATATCTAGTGGGGTCTTGTTCTGATGGTCGGAGACTAGCTCGAAAGCTTTTCCAGTCCATCTCTCTGGAACCTTAGACACTCTCCCACTACGACGAGGCTCCAATTGTACAAGCTCTTGAGGCTGTGCCTCTTCTTGTTCCACAATTGGGTCAGAAGAAGTTGATTCCGAAGATAACTTCTCCTCAAGTTCCAACCTAGTTGAACCTTTCGTGGAAGTACTCTGATCATCCTCTAAGTATCTAGCATTGGTACTTACCAATACTTTCTGTTCCATAAGATGATAAAAGTAACCATCCTTTGTCCCTTTTGGATACTCAACAAAATAGCATAATTCTGATCTTGATTCCAACTTGTCTCCATTGACTAGTACATAAACTGGACAATCCCATATCCTAAGATGATTCAGACTTGGCTTACGCCCAGTCCACATCTTATAGGGAGTCCTAAGTACTGACTTGGAAGGCACCAAGTTCAGAATGTATACTGTTGTTTCCAGGGCATATCCCCAAAAAGACACTGGAAGAATAGCATGAGACATCATACTTTGGACCATTTCCATCAATATCCTGTTCCTTCTCTCAGCTACTCCGTTCTGCTGGGGTGTCCCCGGCGCAGAGAGTTGGGATACTATCCCATGATGTACCATGCAATTATTGAATTCATCCAGGAGGTACTGAGGTACTCTCCACCATGATCCGATCGTAAGGTATTGATCAATTTACCTGTCTGACGCTCCACTTCAGCCTTAAACTCTTTGAACTTGTCAAAAGAGTCAGACTTACGTCTCATCAAGTAAATAAAACCAAACCTCGTACAATCATCCGTGAAAGTGATGAAGTACTCAAAACCCCCTCTAGCTGGTGTAGACAAGGGACCACATACATCAGTGTGAACAAGACTCAATACCTTCTTGGCTCTATCCGCCTTGGGGTAAATGACCTTTTAGTCATCTTTCCCATCAGGCAAGACTTACTCTGAGGCTAATTTTCCAATCTCAATGAGCCCAAAGGCTCATTATGGATTAACCTCTGAATCTTGGTTGAGTTTATATGACCCAACTTTAGATGCCAAAGATAAGAGTCATTGACATTGGTCTTTCTCTTCCTTGTTAAAGGTTCAGATTGATCATTATTTAATTGATTATTAATAGGGTTTTAAAAAAATAGATTTCCATACATGTGTCCAGTACATAAAATTCCTCCATCTCTACTGATAGAAATGCCTGAATGGAAAAAGATACAGAATATCCTTGATTTATTAGTTTCGCAATCGAAATCAAATTCTGTCGAAATCCAGGTACATATAAAATATCTTTCAAAATTACTATTTTATTACAATAAAAAATAAGATCCAGCTCTCCCACTGCAAGGGCTCAAACTTGTGCTCCATTTCCCACACGTAGTCCATGTTCTCCCTTCTGGAGTCTTCTAATCTTTCTAAACTCCTGCAAGGAGTTACATATATGATCAGTGGCTCCTTAATTAACAATCCAAGTGGAAGTTGATCCAACCATTGATATAGACTCTAGATAGAAAATATTACCTGTGGGGTTTTTCTTAACTTGAAGATCTGGACACTCCTTTTTCCAGTGTCCCTTCAATCCACATTTGAAGCACTTGCCCTTGGGTTTGTCTTTGGGCTGGGTCTTGGGCTGGATCGCTATGTTCCTCTTATTCTTCTTGAATTTCCTGGGCTTGGGCTCAATTCTAGAAGATGAAGCCTTAGCAATCATAGCCTTTGATTGTGGCTTCATGACCTTCTCTGCCATTTGGAGCTCCTTCATCAACTCAGTTAAACCCATGTTTAACTTGTTCATATTGTAGTTCAACTTGAACTGAGTAAAGGAACCCGGTAGAGATTTGAGAACCATGTCCACTTAGCTCTCGGGGTCAATGACAGCCCCTAAGATTTCGGCCTTCTCGAAAGCAGCAATCATCTTGAGCATATGCTCTTTGACTGATATTCCCTCGGTCATCTTAGTATTAATGATAGTTCGAAGAGCCTCCTACCTTGTGGGTCAGCTCTTATCTGTGAACATAGTGGCCAATGACTAACTAATATCATACGCAGAAGTCATGTGCTCGTGTTTGGACTGGAGCACATTGGACATGAAGGTTAACATGTAATAACGAGCCATCTCGTTGGCCTTCTTCCTTACCTTCTCAGCCTCACACTTTTCAACGGTGGAACCTTCCCCGATAACAGGTCAGGTTTCCTAAAGGACATACTTATACTCCTCGGCTGTGAGTATTATGTCCAAGTTCCTCTTCCAGTCCACATAGTTTGGTCCCATTAGCTTATTCTTTCAGAGAATAACGGCCAATAGATTAAAAAAATCTCCCACCATTTTTAAAAAATCGAAAATAAAAGAAAAAGATTTAGTTTGTGAAAACAAAACAAATTTGTACACTTTATCCTTATTATCAAAACTGATAATAATTAATTTGGCTCTTAGGAAAACTGACATAACTTCTTGGGAAGATTAACAGTTCCCTAAGCTAAGTGTGTTAATCACCACAAATTAATTTCCCTTTTAGGTAATAATCTAGAAGATTACTCCATCGAGGGGATGGCCGTTTTCTCTCATTTCCTATGGACATACCTCGCACTATGACCTCCAACGAGGGGCTGGCCGATCATAGTACGTGCTCCGAGTTATTAATCACATCCCTCCATTAGATCTAGATCCTTGTAGTATCCCCATCCTATATGGGTTCACTCCTAGGGTGACGCGAGGGGACCCACGATCTCTAATGAGGATCGTGATGGAGACCGTGGGGCTGTTGGAACCCCTCTCCCACTTAGTCTTTTAAAACAAGGGTTTTCTGAAAAATATCCTTTTGAAAATTTCCATTAAGTTTTTCCTTTAACTCAAAAATAAAATATCTAAATCCATTAAAATCTCTATGTCAAGGTTTATATCCTTTGAGAGATTTTTCCTATGGACTAAATTTATTTAAGTTAAAAACTTAATGATTTCAAAAAAAATTTTCAATTAAAACTTTCTAGAGACTTTGGTCTCAAGTTTATTTGACAAAATAATTTTTCTTGTGCAAAATAAAACAAAATGGTTTTCTATTTTAACTTACAAAAATATCTAAATCCAATATATTTTCTATGTCAATGATTAAATCATTTGAGAAAATATCCAAGGATTAATTTTTGTTCAAGTTAAAATAACCATTTAATTTGTAGAAAAATGTTTTCCTTGTCAAAAATATTCCCAAAGACTTTGGTCTTTGAGAGACCATGCACATAGGTACTTTAAAAAAAAATAGCATGCTAGAAAACAGTAGACATTTTCATGCTTTTCTATTTTTTAAACCTAAGTGCCTAGATAATAGAATTAAATGTATTAATTAATTAATTAATTAATAGTCTTGTTTAATCCTAAAATCCCTTACTAATATTTTTCATGCAAAAATATTAACTATTGCAAAATATTAACTTCGCCTGGTATGGATCCCAAAACCAAAAGGAAAACACAAGAAAAATTACAAGGAAAAAATAAAAAATTTCTCATTGGTCCACTGCACTCGCCACATTGGATCGAGCACCCATCTGCACTGTGGTCCACTACACCCACCGCACAGAACCAGGACCCATGGGTGACCTAAAATCTGGACGCAAGTCCAGACCCTAGCCGGCTCCGGTTTGGGCGGCCTAGCCGGCACTGGTTCCAGTCTGGACGAGTTCTTCTGCAGTTTTTTTTTCTGCAATTTTCTTCTGCGAATTTTCTCTATTTTTCTGTGCAACTTCTAGTACCATTGGCTTTTCGATTTCAATCCCAATATAATGAAATCAACCAAAATCAACAACCGCCTATACCCATTAACATTGGGCTTACACGATTTGCTAAGAAAAACAGTAAATTACACATCTCCTATACCTCAATTTGAGAGGTTTGACAGAGAATCTATCCATACCAAAACAGTGAAGGATCACGGTTTAATCACACATATGTGTCCAGTTTTATTCAACTAGATGCAAGCTCCTTATATTTTCATAAAACCTTCATGCTTTAATACCAATTGAAGGCATAGAAAAGGGAAAACACAGGGTACGCAGCGAAAGCGAAAACAAAAAATACTGGAAAAACTGAAGAACAGGGAAACATCCGAACAGAGCCAGCGCCAGCTCCGACAGCCCTAGCCGGCGCCGGTTGAGCACTGTACAGGTTCTGAGATTCAAAAATTTTACCTCTTTTCCTCATTCTAAGAATTGGCTGGACCGGAATGTGCGGAACCGAGGTAGGTGTGCTTGTGGAAACATTTGGTGCGATTCCTGTAAGCCTCCTACTCCATCTTTGCATGTAGGTGAATACCAAACTCTCGATCTTCCAGTATATGGCCTGTCTAATTCCGTTTGGTGAACAACTCACAGACTAAGGAATATTTTCTAGAGAGAGAGAGAGAGAGACGTCCGGTTCTTTTTCACAGAGAAGAAGCCGTCTGAAAACAACGTTGTTTCCAATCCTCCTATTTAACCTAAATAAAACCCTAGGTTAAATTGGATTGGGCCATTAGACTCTTAGTTTAACCTTTTGGACTAAACTAATTATTTTAATCAGAACCAACTAATTGACCCAACAAATTATTAATTTCCCAACCCAAATAAACTAGTCCAATTAACAAGCCTATATTAGTTTAGTCTCGGTTAATCTTTAATTATTCAAATTGGGCCAAAGTCCTGAATAATTAATTAACCCACCAAACGAATTTAATTAATTCTCTCTCTTCGTGGACCTTTATTTTATTCTAGCCCATCAATTAAATCAGACTACTTAAATAAAATAAATTCCATTTAATTTAAGATCAATTCCTTAGTCTGTATTTAATTAGGACTCATGGTCTATATTAGGGACCAAAAGATACACCGCCTTGGCTATTAAAATGACCAAAATACCCTTGCCATATAAATAGTTATATTTTGCATTTTAAATATTTCCTAATATCACTATAAGGAAATATTGACCCCAAGGACAATGCTGCGTTAGCAAAGTCTCCGACCTACAAGTTTAATGACTAAAATACCCCTCTATAGATCGCCGTACATTTAAAGAGAAAGAAGTGTACTAACACATCTCTAAATGACATCTACCATCCTTAAGTTTCTAGTCTAATGATCCACGACTTCCTGAATTGTTTCCGCTTTCCAAGGGAGCTACCCTAAAACAAACATTCAAGTCATGTTTCTCAGGGCCCTGGATATTTAGATCATTCAGACAACCACAAGGGGTAATATAGTATAGAAACTATCTTGTACAAGTCTGTCTTAACTAACTAGTCACACATACCCAATATACAAGTACATTGACCCTACGATAGAACCTCAACTATAGCATATCAAAGTGCATGCTTCCAGCTTCGTTAGACCACCAACTCATACTCAAATCGTAGAGTACTAGTCCACGTTGTAACAGTAGTAGTCTAGGTTTCTACCATATAGTACTTTAAGAAACCACTACTACAGGTCCTGTTCTACGTATTCGAAATACGCTTATGTTATGAAATGAGTGGACTACTCACTGGCTAAAGGTAAGCCATTCCCCATTTAGAATTCACAACATAATAACTTAGACATGATGAGATTTCTATTCTCATCAATCGGTTAAGAACGAACATTTATGTGTTAAGTAACCCGTGATCCATACCTTACTGTGAAAGACCTCTATTCACATGGACCACTTACTTAAATACAATGGGTTTTTTTCAAACGTAATTGTGCACAGATAAAATGTAAATTCACAAATAATTTTTGAAAATAAATTATTTTATTAAAATATTCGATATTTACATCAGAAACCCAGTCTAAGAGGGCATATTTCCCAACAACGGAACGCCCACTCAACGGTGGATGTCTTATTGTGGGAAAATGTAAAGTGGAAGGTGGTGCTTTCTCTATTTTTTTCCTACTGCCTCAGCTTCGAGGTCGACAAGTGTAATGTCTGAAATGAAGGCTCGGCAAAAGACAGGAGGAATGAAGGCAATACAGACTGTAGAAAATGTATGATGCAGATGCCCTGGTGGATTAGATGGCTCTTCTTGGAAACAAGAAGGCAACACTTGTTACTGCCAGGAAATGAAATGCAGAAGAACCCATCCATCAGCTAGGATTGTATGGACATTGCGGTGTAATCCTGTGCTAAAGAATTATGAGTATGGGGGTTTCACAACTTCAAAAATTACTTCTACTTTTTGTAAATGCATCCTAACACCACACAAAACTCAACATGTAAAGATTGAATATCTTCAGGTGCAAACTCAGGATCTATCATTATACAACTACAACAACAAGTGATCTCCAAGGAAGGACCTTGATTCTGTAGACGTATCAATCTCATGGAGTATAGGATTAGTAGTTATTGTGGATTTAGTTCACTACTTGATGGCACTCTAGTGAACTTGATCGTTTACAACTTCCTCAAGACAAGCACAGAAGCATAGACATACAAAGATAGACACATTGACAAAATAAAATAAAATATGTTAAACTTAATGCTTACCCATCATACCCCATAAAAGTAAATAAGGGGTCAATCTCAAGATCGGCCAGCAAATGCATGCATCTGCCAATATTTCACTTAGGAGTCATGTCAAGATCAGCCAACATAGGTACAAATTCAATATTGTTGCTATTTCACCTTAGGAGTGACATGAATATCAGCCAATGGGGCATGCATTAAAGCAACTAAACACAATCTCTATGGGTTTCTTTATAGAGACAGCAGAACCTAATCACATTTAAGTCCAAAAACTTGTAGTTAATGCATTACTGGCTAATTCTGCTCACTTTGATTAGACATCATGTAATAGAATATCCAGTACAGGGATACACATGCAATTTACATAACCCTATTTGGAGGGGCGTGGGGTGGAGGTGTTATCCATTTCTAATGAAGTAATAAAATATGAATGTGTTAGCTATCTACTTATATAATTTTTTAACCCCACAACATAAACTGCAAGGAGTTCAACTGAAAAGTTCCTGCTACCCCATAAAGCACCATTACATTCACGAATTCCCTACCAATTTCTCCAGGCAACGTTTTCATTAATCTATATGACGGTATGAGAAATGCTCTAAGCCACATAGATTAGATTGAAATTTCATTGCTAGAAGCAATGCTTGAAACTAAGAAGAGGTAATAATAAGTATTTAATTAACCGCTACTCCCACCCCCAAAAAAAAAAAAAAAACTCCACACGAAAAATAAATAACTTGCTTTTGCTTTTAAAATGAGAGAGAAGTGCAAATAGAGGAGACCTTTTTTTTTTTTTTTAGCAATTGTCAAATAATTTTTAGAGGTGGAAGAACTTTAGATGTGTCACCTCGCCATATCCCACCCCAAGGAACATACTAAAGAAACTCGGTGATAGAATTAGAAGTCTAGCAAGCACCCTTTTCCTAGTCTCCAAATCAGGCAAGCAACCAAAATATTTAGAAAAAGAATTACCTTGTTTCCAAACTAAAAAGAGTTAAGGTACAACACACATCACTAACCATTCACATCCTACTTTGCTATGGCACTTACTGCACTGGTATGGGGAAAAAAACAACCATGATTCAAATACAAAGGAGACTTACCAGACTTCATATCCACCCTGTCAACCTTTCCATATCTTCTGAAGAGGCTTTCTAGGTCAGACTCCCACAGAAAATTGGCCTCATTTCACCTTAATCATAGTACCAAAGCTTCATTTACAACCTGTAATTGGAGCAAGGAAATTAGGATTTACGGAAAATGATCAAAAGACAAAAGCTTTTAGAATTTTGAACAATATGAAAATGCATATTTTACCATCTAGATTTACCAATCAAAGTTCCAAGTTTGTGAAATCTTGTCAAATTGAAGCTTGAGATATTTTAGGTTGGCTTGATTTCGAACTCAAGCTCATCAAATCTTTAATCAATGTTCAGATTTGATCTGAAAGGCTTTTTTTTTTTCTTTTTTTTTTCCAATCTCAACTCCTCCACCACCCCTCCAAACAAAATTTCACTATACAACCACAAGCAATCAAATCTCCCAAGAAATTGATTTCAGTTCTTTTTTTTTTCCCTCTCTTTTCTGCTCCAAATCTCTGAACCCTTCTTGCTTAACCTAGCCTTCAATTGATTCTCTCCTCAAATCAAGTTCTTTTGAACTTTCAATGACCGATTCATTAATAGCTTTCAACTATTTCTCTTTGCATTCCAATCCAGCTACAACTTCTTGAAAATATTTTTTGATCAAGCAAAAAATAAACTATATAATATCAAGAAAATAGATGCCACCAGTATCCAAGAGAAAGAAGAGCGAATAAAATTGCTCAAACTTCATTAGGAATTTCTTTGAATGAAATTGTTTCATACGTGTTTTGTTTATGAAGATCATCAAAGTTTAGGTAGGAAGAGGAAGGAGTGACGGAAGAGAAAGGTAAAGAGAAAAGGGAGGGGGAGTTTTGGAAGAGGAAGAGGGAGAGACGAAGGGTGGGATAGGGCTTAGGCAGGGATGGAATTAATTGTTATTAACTTTGAGCTATTAAATCTAAGAGCAACTTATCCAATATAATTTAAATTTAAAAAAAAAGAAAAAGAAAAAATATTATAAAATGACTAAATTATTCCTAACTACCAAATGAATCTGAATCATACAAAGAGTAATTTGATATTGTTAATAAAATTTGATCAATCTATTATGAAGTTCTAAATTTTAGACCATTAAATTTTAAAAATTTTAAAGAAGGAAAAAAAATTAAAATTTATTAAAATAATATATTTTGACCATTCACCCTTCTTATCACTTTTAGTATATACATTTAGATTAAAGGAAACGGTTAGAGAGAGAGAGATAAATATAATGATGAGATTGCTTAAATTTGACTACAGGAAATTGAAGTCATTTTCAAAAAAATTATCCTAATAAGAATAGAATT